>JACCPG010004414.1:0-44684 GCA_016069955.1 Drepana arcuata | reverse complement strand
TCAAGCGAATTAAAGGTACCTACGCACAAACACAAAAATAATAAGCTTCTTGGGATTTGAGCTCTTCTTGATATATTTTCCGCCATATTTATATCTAAACATTCCGTCCTAAATGTTTTTTATATACCATTAGGCTTAATAGCTTGCTGCGACCGCCTAAATCATGAACGCGACATTAATTTAAATAGTAGTGTCGCAAATTGCCAATACTAATACTCCCGTCTCCATGTCGTGATACGCTGTGCACGTTCCGGCTCATACCAAACATTTTAACTCGTATGATATAGGGGTTAAGCTTTTACCACACAACTATCCGATAAGGGCAGTATTTTTTTTTTATTTCCGGGATCTTTTGCTTTCTGGCACTTTGTTAGGTACTTACTACTAAGAACATCCTCTGTGGGACTTAGACCTCAGCTAAGCGTGTTAAATAATAATAAGATTAAATTAACTTTCATAGTCCACCGTAAAGTGTTTTACGCTAAATATATTTGCTTTCTATCTTATTGTACTGATAAAAATATTCCTACATGTACCATTATAATTGATGTATGTAGGTATTTAATACGTGCTTTCGCTGAACCGTGGTGGTCAAGTGGTTGCCTGACAAGGATTGCAAGTCCGAACACTCGGTTCCGCTCGGTCGGTTCACACCTTTGCTCACCCTTAAAATGCTTTCAAAGGGAATTGTTATCAGACATGACCCACAGAAATCATAGTTCCTTATACTTTATCCGGCTCGGTCAATCACCTGGTCCGATTTTGGTACTTTGCAACTTTGGCACTTTCACAATAGCGGGAGTGTCGTTTGCGTCACTGATGTCGACTGAAAACTTGTTTGTACATGCATGATTGCAACTGTCAGCTTTTATTAAATTAATCAGAGTTGAATTTCTTGTATCATCCTGTACCATGATACGGCTTTTCAAATCTAACTTGAAAATCTTCATTCCGATTCAAGACAACAACCGACTCAACTAAAGTTGTGCCCTATTCTAAGCATTACACTTTAGAACCTAGCAGCATGTATTCTAGAGTACAGTTTACAATGTATGTTGCTATGTCCTAGGAGTAGTCGTACGTTTGTCTATTATTTTATAGGGTTGGTGGTCGAGACGGTCAGGTGACTGGCTTACGTGTCTGTAGGCGACGCGACGGCGCGCGCGGCGGCGCCTTCGCCGATCTAAATGAATCGCATTCTTGAACGCATACATACACAAATGTCCTTGTGTGCTTTACTGCATACGTACAAGCAGTTATGTGCATGAACATGAACACACCTTCTTCACGCGTCAGTGTGCAAGGTTTGTTTGTGTTCACTTTGGAGGTCATCCAGTGATTGGAGCACAATTTAGGCGGTTTTTATACCTGCCGACGTATGCACATTTAGTTAACACCCATTAGCTTCGTTTTCATGTTTGTCGAGGCTTTATTTTCAGCGATGTAGTCATTCATCACGTTATTGGAACGGAAAAATGACGAATGGCCCAAAGTTTCCACCTTGACAAACAAAACGCCCCGGGAACAATATTGTTTAATAGTCTTTGGTTTTATGTTCTTCGCGTGACTGTCATTTCAGATTGTTTCTCGACCTTGAATGCATAGGCTTTCATATACCTACCTAGCAAATTGGTGACGTCAACGGTTGTACAAAGTTGACGCAAATGGTAAGTACTGCTAATTTATCTTCATTGTTGTTCATTAACAGATTTTTTGTGAGCTTTTCGATTCAATTCAATTGTGCCCGGTTTATATTGGCGCGCGTGAGCGCTGTCACATTCGTCACAAACAGTTTAATAATTGTTGGGTGTGTTTAAAGAATGGAAAATATTATTTACAACGTGATCAGTGTCTTCCTTGTTGGTTATTATTTTACATAGAGCAACGCCAACCGTCGTCTGTGTTACAACTTACACTATTGTATTAGGGTTACCTACTGCTACTTAGTCCCTGAATCTTCATCCCTGTTCGGATCAGAGATGAAGAAACAATCAACCAATCTCCGTAGTCTTTTGAATTACTAAGTGACATTAGTGGAATACATTCATAGGTATGCCGAAGATATTATAGGCAGGTCACATTATTAAAATGTTTCTGTACTTATAATTATTAAGAAGTTTTTTTTATAACAATGAACGAACTTCGAACAGGGACAATTGCTCTATTTGATGTGTATTGTATCAGACGATGTTTTATGTAAGTGCATGTATGTAATTATCATCAGCCTGAGCTAGACACATTTGATTAAAGATGGTAAAAATATGTACGAGAACAATATTTTTAAGGAACGGCAGAAATATATTACTAAAGTAAAGTTTTAATAAATGCTTTTAGTACCATTGTATGCTATTTTATCGAAGTAATGTATATAAAAGTAAACTGGTTGAATGTATGTAAATTAGCAAATAGGCCGGATTGGGCGGACAAAGTGACGCACGGTAAAGACCCAAATCAAACATCGTTTCAAATCCATTTTTGCCGACACGTGTATACGATGTGAATATGAGACTTGAAAAAATTCACAACAATGCACATTTTACAAAGCATAAAATTGTGCATCCGACATTTTTTTACTCCCTCTTCTCAATTCAGTTACCTACATGACATAGAACCACAATTATCACGATTTTGTCAGCTATAAAGAAATTCTACTATAGAAGTTTTACTCTCTCTGCCTATCTCATGACGGACGGCATGATGATATTATGTTTGTAATATCACCTTTTCGGTGTTAAATTGTAAAAATGTCAATAGTACTTTCTTAGTTCAACATTCAGTGTAAGTTTGTATTATAATCCGGGGTAGGCAAAGAATGTAGCTTCATTACATTATAAGGTAACCAACTCCTTTGCTACATTCAAATACCCGGCAGACTCGAACCCATATAAGCTAGATTAAAAACCATTACTAATTAAAACAATAATCTGCCGTGTTTATAACCAAAGTAAGTTGGTATTGAGAAGCAAATCACTATTGGAAACTAAGAAAGGGACAAAGACCGGAGAAGAGGGTCTTCTCACACTTTTGAATAATGATGGAATCAAAGATTACAATGTATACTGGATGGAATAAACAAGTCACAATAACGGCCCAAGGGGTATTTATTCAGTTGCCCTCTCATCGTAGCGAATGCAAAGGTTATTTAAATTTAGATTCCATGCAAATTAAGACTTTCTGTAGAACAATTCATGACATACAAAGAAAAGTTACTTATCACATACATTCATGGACAACATTTTGGCATTGAATATAAATATAAACTTTAGATAATAATACAGGCTCAGTTAAAAAAATTTTTGGTAGTCAACACTCGACATAAATTGATGTTTCTGATTACTACGTGCCATCTAGCGTTCAGGAAGCAACTGCCATCTTATCGTTCCTAGGTTTAATCCAATTATGACACTTAAATTCGATACTTTAAGTCAGGTGATCAAATCCGAATACGAATAACTTCACGATGGAAGTTAGATATGTTTGGATTTGATCAATGCCATAGTTGGCAGTTGATCAAATCACCAATCCAAAGATCAAAGCCAATCAATTATTATAAAAAGATCAAGAAGATGACCTACCTAAAAGTCTTGGCTACATCAACTGGATCCGAAAAACATCTGAATAATCGAACATTTTTGCCGTTTCAAAAATACAATTTAAATAAATTTATAGCTGGATCTGTCATGAAGTGAACTATAAAGTGCAGTAATAATAACAATAAATATACATACATTTTAATCTTTGAGGTTTGTTTATTCCAATAATTACAACAATTGCGATCATATTAGACGATTGTTCGCGAGATCGTAAAGCAAAAGTTGCGATAAGAATGATAACGAACTTGGACATTAACAATTTTGATAAAATAAAGCAAATAATGCCACACCTACATGAGTTGTAGAGATAAATATCTTACGTCGTCAGACGGAATGGAAAGATAATCAATAATTCCGATGTGTTTGTCACGCACTACTTGTACGTATATTGCAAGAAATTTGGGAATTATATTATACTAGCTGTGCCCGCGACTTCGTCGACGTGGACGGCTTTTTTATCTTTCGTAAAAATGTTTTGTTTTTCAATAAAAAGTATCCTATGTTACTTCTAATACCTCCAAGAATATATGTACAAAGTTTTATAGTGATCTCTTAAGTAGTTTTTACGTGAAAGCGTAACAAACAAACTTACATTCACATTTATAATATTAGTAAGATTTCCTATTAAGATGCTCTACTTGCATCATTATTGAAGAGTGCGGAGGTTATGGTAACCCTTTTTCCATTATTTAACTGAGTTACTGAACTCACTTTATAGTATGATAGTATCAATAGTGTTTTCGGCAGTTTCAGTATGATAGATCAGAGATAGATAGATAGACTCTGTCGGCCACTCTTTCAGTCACACGTTACATACATTGTTATATTGCTGCATATATTTACCTATTTGCAGATGACTGCTTAATCCACGCCGTCACAGCAGCTCTAGGCAAATGATAAAAATAATGACATCATGAATGAAGAGGTCAACGGCAGAATAATATTCAGGTATATTTATATATGTGCAAAGACTATTATTTATGTACCAATGTGCAGACAGTATGTCTGAAATAATTAAATCATAAGTTTTCTATTTTTTACTGAGTACCATTATCATTCCGAACTACAACCTCCTTAGCATAATAATTGCATTATATGTGTACATGTACAGACTTCCTAGTTAGATTCCTATCTCAAATTGCTACTCCAGCTTGAATAAAGTTGACGCAATTCCTGAGGCAGAGGGACTTTTACAGTGCCAAATACATATGTATCATTCTTATATAAGATACATACTTATATTCTTCAGAAACCTACTATTGTGTATATCGTGATGATCTACATCCTGCGTTGCTATACTAATAGAATAGGACCACTTCTTTTCTAATCATAGCAAAATATCAACTCCTGCTCACCATTCAGCTAGCGTGCTAGCTATGTCATTCCTCTATATAGTCATTCCTCAAGTTACAGTTATTCGTTAAAAGTATGGCATATGAACTAAAAGAACAAATCTAACAACATCACTTAGTTAACCTTCCAAAAAAGTATATTTATAGTATGGCGGAACGTCTGGCCTGGGTAGTAATGGCCCCCTGCCTCGCTCTGCCTTTTGTGCTTATTGTGCTAATGGTCGCAAAAACGATCTCCACCGCTAACAAACAGTTTTAGTATGTGTCTAGTTATGTATTTTTTTCGTTAACGTCTTCCTCATATTTATAAGTCGCTGTTAGTATGTTTTTTTTTTTCAGAGAAGGCCTGGTAGTTTTTTTTAATTAATATAGTTTTTACTGCTCGCATTCCGTTAATCTCAGAGGCAATCCGCCACGTGGTCTGATGTCAAACTTACACACGTCACTGCTGTCAATGGACCTATTAATCCCACCTACTTATCATATTGTATTCTATCGTACACCTTGCTCATTCTTAGCGAAGAGACGAGTTGTGCCGTGGCTTTGGTCACGAGCCGTGGCCGCATGATATCGCGTGACGTCCGGGGGCTTGGTTGTGTCGACCAATCAGCGGCTGCCAACGCTTGGCTGCGTCACAATACTCCAATATAACTATTGTACCATTATTTATTTCTCTTACAACCACGTCAAGGAAATAGTATAAAATACACACCTACCATTTCATAACAGTACCTAATGCTTGAAGTTATTATGTAACACGGTTGTTGCTATATTTGTAGAGTGCCTGTTAGTGGATTTAAATAAAAAATACTTGCACAATAAATTACTTGTCTTGCATGCTATTGCTAGAGTTAATAAGACACGTTTAATTTTATTTCACCAGCTACCTATTGATTGGTTTTTGTTTCTATGACTTGGTTATTGTATATTTTATGTCCTATCGTTTGTTAATCAGTGTCGCAGTATTAAATGAGATAATAAAAAGTACATGATGCAATAGCAAACGGCTGTGTTGTTATGAATTGCGTTGGTTACGGGGGGCTCGTTCGCATACCAACTCATACAACTCACAACGCTGCTAGCAACTGCGCACGCGCCGGCCTCTGCCACACCTCCGCGCAGCGCATACATGCTCGCTCACACACCGCTCTATCTGTCTGAACCACTAGAACTACTTTCTAATCATTGACGTCACTGAACTCCGCCGTCAGCATGGCCGTGATAATACCTATATTACTTACTTGCCAACATTTCAATTCAATTGTTAAAACAATGTTCATATTGAAATAATCAGGCCAGCATTACAGCAGAAATTTCCATTGCGCAAATAAATTGTGGAGGTTACTCAGAGACCAAAATATCCTGTTTGTTAAAATAACCGCTTTTCCTGTTTCATGATGGTAAGAGTGGTATCATACGATTCTGCATGGGATCAAAACGTTTCAGAGCATGTTTATATATATAATTAATATATATACATTTAATGCAATTCACAGGCAAATGCTAGCAGCCTAGCAGCATGGAATCATTGGCATCATAAATTTACGTAATATTTTGGGCTTAACGGGAAATTATAAGACGCATATGTAAAATCGTATATTCTATTGTAATTTTTATGGTAGGTATATACATTTGATTATTATTATAGATAGAGGTATGTTCTTTGATTGAAGGGTGAAATAATGAAAAAAAGCTATGGTGGTATTAGCTCAACACAAATTAAAATTAACTGTCTAATATTTCTAACTTTTAAGTGAGGACCCCATAGAAATCCATTTAGATAAAATCAAAAACCTATCTGGTATCCTTTTACCTTCTGTTTCTGGAAATATGCATCTATGATGACAAGGATAATGACATTCTACTTCACCTTGATTCCTGAATATGCTGTGATGCCTGTGATTAGATTGAATATGTAATAGAGCAAAAGTGCTACCGCTTTTTTCATTTCCTTGCTAGTAGTTAGCTAGCTTAGAACACTAAGAAGGAAACAGATAGTACAGAAGTATTAGTGTGAATACAAGGATTCGCAAATAGGTTGGTCGTAATAGAACCGATTGCTTTCGTCGGGTTTTAGTCGGTTTATATCGTGTAGGTATTATATAGTTATATATTATACTGCTATGTTGGTATTTGTGAAATGATCAATGACAATGGCGATGAATCGCGTGATAAAGGCTCCGACCTTATTCAATCCACTGAGTCATATTAAATAATGTTTGTACTTACTAAGGCCGCTCAGGTTGCGACTCAACTGTATATCCTACAAATTTCAATCCCAACCTAGCACAACTGATATAATACTAACTACGCAAAACTATTATTAACATCATCAGCATTCACATTAATTCGAACAAGAGCCAGGTTGGTACTTTTCCAACATATAATAGCTCATGGCTCATAGGGATCATTAAACTTGAATTTTACGCAATGTTCAGGTGTACATGACGTTCAGCGATTTGTGGAAGTAGATCAATAATTAATTAAAATTAAAGAACTTTCATTCGACATACGGTACACTGATTAAACATCATAATATTGAAATATATTGTATTTCAATATTATGATGTTTAATACTTTACATTACAATTTCCTCTAATACCAAGAAAATATTACAATCAGCTTTAGTCATGATGATACTTAAAACAAATTCAAAGAAGGTAAAAGTTTTCTTGGGGTAATGTTAATTTATAGAGCTTATTGTACAAACCTACATATCATCACACTGGGTCCCTCACGGGTAAGCAGTGTGATATTTATACACACATTCTGGTGTAATTTATTCTCTGGCGGAAAGTGGGTGTGTCGATCGGTCCTCCCCTATGTAGCCTACCTCTGCCGACCACTTCCCCTTCGGGGACCCTTGTGGGAAGGTGTGAGGATATATATATATATATATATATATATATATAAATATATTATTATAATATAATACACGATTTCAGATAATGACTTCACTAGCTGAAACAATATCGGAACTTAGCGATAGCTTAACGGAACGTCGCGTCGCAAGGACGAAATTCTTCTATTGAATGTCCTCGAACGACCTTGACTAAAACTAGTTGAATAGCAGCGTGTCTTGTAAAATGGTCGTAAGACTTTTCGCTCAGTGCTGTTAATTTATTCTCTTCATGGGCCACGGTTATCAAACGGCGCCAACTGCCTAGATTGATGTAATTGCTGGCGATCAAGAGCGGAATTTTCCGAATGTCCATAAATTGGAACAGCCTCGCATCTTCTATCCAAAGGTTGCCAATTGACAGCTAATACAAACGAGTGTATCTTAATAAACGATAAACATCGCTTTTTAATAATTTGCTAATAATGGTCGTAGCATCTCTGCAGCAAAGGGAGATGAATATACATCTAAAGACTCTTCAAGACATTCCCTTTAATCATGTTCTTAGTGTAAATGATAAATACTAATCAAGAAACAACACACATTGCTACATAGTGCTTCAAACTGCATATCTACTTTTTAGGTTGTTTAAAGATTAAATATCTCTTTTACGAAGCAAATACAGATACTGGATGTGAACTGATATTATAAAAAATCACATTTGAAAGTCGAATCATACAGCCTTCCTTCATTCCTTTGACTTGATCTAGTGGCAGTTTGATAATTAACTACATACCTACTAGCTAATATTCAAAACCTGTATGTAAATCCTAAGTATACCCACCTAACCACATTCTTTGTTTAGGTCACCTAATATTTGACTTGATGCGCGTGCTCGTCGAACTAAAGCCTAAGAATTCGAGAGATATAAATTCAAGGAATTTTTACTACATACGGCTCTTCTTAGGTATTGTTATTGCTGGCACTGCGCATTCGAATGAATTGTAATTAAGGCCGAAATTAAGATCAAACCGTACTCTGTCATGCGCGACAAACTCTCACTAATTATGGTTCGTTAGCCGTCATCAACAAACATTAACGGCTTAACAACAAGCCTACTTCATACGTTAAGAATGGAATTTGTCACAAACGAAAGTTGGCTACGAAGCAAAACTTTCCGGCACGAGCTGGAGTTATCCCTGTCGATTGAATTAGGTCGATGTGTTTATTCGACAGAGCTTCTTTATAGTCATCATTTCATTTATTTATGATACTTATATGCACATATACAAAAATACATCTAGATATATATTACTATGATATTTATGCACATAGGTATACTTATTTAAAGCAATACATAACAAATTCCTAAAAAGCACCAGCTTACAAAAACTGATAAGCCCTATTCTAAGATCTAACCCCTGAGTTGAGTTATGACCAGTTAGTACATAAATACATACCGTTTTAAGCCTTTCAAAATTATTATGTGTGGAGTGATCAGTATACACTTTAAGGTAGGTTATATCTAAGATATACAAATTCGTAGTAATCAAGAGATCAACTTGTACGATGAAAAGTTTCATAGTAAATACTGTGAACGAAAAAAAAAGCACCGCGATGTTGATGTTGATGGGATTCTAGAATAATATCTCGAAAGTCTTCGAATGTTCTCGTACCGGGTTTCGGATTGACACAAATGAGCCGTCTATATTCTTTGGCGTTGTGTTTCATAAACATCGCTTCATTATTCAGCGGTGGAGTGGAAAATAACCGCCATGACGGCGAGTGACCAAATCGGCGGTGTCAATGTATGCTTCATATGCTTGCATGTTTGTGCAAGTGTGGGGTTAAGTTTTTAAATTGTCCAATTATCATTTTTGACATCTTATAATACGCGAATATAATACCACAGACGAGAAATGTTTTTGGGGCAGTGCTGTCATCGTAGGCTATTTATATTAAACCTATTCACTTATTTATACTCTCTGGTGTAAAGACAGTTGTCACATCAATTAAACCAATTATAAAATCAATAAATATCAGAGAAGTAGATGGATGAAATAAAACCACCAACCAACCAAACCAAACCAGCCTATACTGGAAAATATATAGAAAATATCAACATAAAATCTCGCAGTTTCTATATGGACTTAGAGACATTTATATCTATACTAATATTATAAAGCTGAAGAGTTTGTTTGTTTGTTTGTTTGAACGCGCTAATCTCAGGTTGGAACTGAAAAATATTTTTTGTGTTGGATAGTCCATTTCTCTAGGAAGGCTTTAGGCTATATAACATCACGCTACGACCAATAGGAGCGAAGCATAAATGAATAATGTTGCCAGAACGGGAAAAATATTCCTAACTTAAAAGAAAGGATAGCTTACAACACAATTGGACCCGATAGGTGGCGCTGCGATCGTGTTTCAGGAAATTTTACTTTTTCACCCCGGCGAAGCTGGGCGGGACAGCTAGTTTATAATAAAATACCTCTAAATGTACGCAACACAAAAAAGGCAACAGCTTTAAAGTAAGCCCGAGGTACAATTACAATACGGAATAGGGTATTACTATCTAAAGGAGTTTGGGAAGGATACCTAAGTTTTAAGTTTTAGTAATAAGTTTTTAAGCATAATATTATAATTATTTAAAACATAAGAATAGTGTTAGGTACTATCTCCATTGTAATTAAACTTGAAATATATATAATTGTAAGATTTATAAATATATGCACTATATAAAAAATACATAAATGGATACAGTATAACATAAATTGCATCAATTACGAAAAATAATGTACCATAGGTTTTATTATGTAGCTGCACTCTTCAAATATACTGTGCCCAACAGGGTCCATGATGATTTCTATTCGTGATTGCATAGAGCTAATTTTAGCGAAATTAAGGAAAATCAATTTGAAAAAGTGCAAAAAAATAATAATAATTTATTGTAACCAAACATATAGGTATTTACATATTAAAGTCACGTAGCGCGGACGATTCATTTTAGGTTAGGTTAGCTTTATCTCTGAATCAACTTATTTAATTCATTACCTACTAACTTTAACTTACACGCTACTGAGGTTTGATATGCTTCATAAGTTTCAAATTGAATTTCCTTTATAAGTGTAAATATCAAATAGGTAATGAAATTGCTATGACTTTTGTCATACTACATAATAACTAACATAAAAAATGTCAGATGTTGATACCGTTGAGTAATTTCAATATTTGTCCGATGTTGAACATTGTTGGCTATATTGAACAAGAATGGTGTGATAAATAAGTATAACACAACACATGATGCCTACCATGTACCATGGCCATTGCCTTTGCAGATTCAATTTGTTTTTTGCTAAAGCGGAACTCTTTCTGAAGGGTATAGATAAAAACATACGTATAAATAATATTTGGTTAATATGTGGCTTTGAATAAGTGTCCCTTGAGTTACATAGAGGTTTGGATTTGATTTGGCAATCAGACACATCTCATAATAATTACATATCATCTGTGGCTCTCAAGGTCAGGATCCTATCCAGAACTTGAGAGCCACTCGCTCCCGCACTGCCGTCTTTCTCACGATTCGAGTGTATGTAACAAATCTGATGTCGATAGCTAAGCACGTACACACAATATACATTACACAAAAGCGGGACCTTAGGCTCTCGCTGGGCACAGCGGGACAGACAGTCTGAAAGCGAGATAATCCCGCCAAATGCGGGACGTACGTTATGACGTATAAGTGCACAGGAGAAAACAAATAAAATGCAGAATATATATTTTGCACTCTTTCGTAACGTGAATGTTGATGTGATGTCATTGGTAATGTGGAGAAAGTTCCAAGGAATGTTTCATTAAAATTATCAGGGAAGGCAGAAGGAAAGGAAAGGACGGTAGGAAAGCAGTGCAGGTACTTGTACAGTACTTGATTATCTACTGGATTATGACTAAGAGACGGCGGCTATATATTTTGATTTCGTTTTAATTAAACAGTGGGTATTGCTTTGCTAATAACTTTAAAGTAACTTGAAGGCTAACATTTCCTTAATTTTTTTTAATATAAATTATACGACCTTAAAGCTAGAGGGGAAGAGAGTAAGAGGAAGACCAAGATTAACTTACATGGATCAGATCGAAGAAAAAATGTCTCTCATGACGTATAAGGGAGGTTAAATAGGTTGCGCTGGACAAAAGCAGATGGAAGGGACTGCACCAGAGACACCGACAAGAGCCCAGCTCTTAAATTTATTATGATGAAACGACCTTATTCTTGTGTTTTTTTCATGCCAGTCAACCAGACTCTGCCATCATCTAAATGACGACCTCTCGTATGTCTGTAATTAGCACCTTAAATTATAGTTGGAGTTTTAAGGAAACCCAGAATTTTGTTTAAAGTAAAATAATTATTCCTGTGTGTAAGAAGTTTCATTGGCCTACATGATAACATATTCTACAATGTCACAATTGTTCCAAACTGCTACAGTATTCGGGCAGTCACTATATTTTTATTTAATACCTACTTTTAATTCGATCTAAGAATTAAAAGTTTTGCTAGATAATATATTTATTTGCATGCTTACGTCGTTGTTTTATTACCATGTGGCATGCTATCTGAGACAGCACTTTTGTAAAATTTGATTAGATCACCTGAGTGCTGTAGATACAGTCATGTTTAATTAGTCATTATCGCCATAAGCTGACGCAACGCGTATTTCCAAGGCTCTCTGTAGTCCAATGCGTCGAAAGTACTGATTGCTGACGCCGGTGGAGGCTTGTGATTGGTCGGTAGGGGAGGCCTGGCCGGGTGTGGCGAAACGTGATGTTGTACATTCCGATCCAAATGCCACTAGTTTTCCAATTTAAGCTGATCTCACAAAAAAACGGGCAACCAGGAACTATGTACCTATGCTAAATGCTAAATTAATAATTAACATCTGACTACACATACCTATTAACAATTTGTAATTTGTGGGTGATAAATTCGTTTCTAGGCTCTAACTAAATTTAAAACTACCCGGATTTGTTGACTGACACGTGATATAAGTTTGCTGTATGTTTCAATTGACTGAATTAAAAAAAAAGCACTCACAGTCTACAAATACTTTTGATAAATAAGCGAGGTCGTTTCGTTACTTAATATAATGTGTCTGTCTGTAGTAACAAGGAAATGATTCTGGTCTATCTATACTAATTAATGGCATGTTAAGTGAGTGAAGTATTTATATAATTAAAAATAATGTATGATGATTTTTAAACTTCACTCATACGTTCATCTAGACGCGTCCTGATGAATAAATATCGACATATTTTTGCATTTTAAATTACGAATGAAAACCCCATCCCGCGCATCAGCGGCTATTCTTTTGGTATGATTAACAGATTGAACCGATTTAATATGTAATAATTAAGTGTAATTAGACTATGACTACGGAGGTCGGTCCAACAAAAATATATTTTAGGTGCCAACGTGAAAGATGGTGAGTCCATCGCCGTTTCACAGACACGACTATACGTCTTTGAATTTCTTCTCAAACATATGCTGGTTTCTCTAGATTTTTTCCTTTACGGTAAAGCTCGAGGTGTAACTTCTCACTATACTTAAAACTTGAACACTCATTGTTACAGTCGGGGTTCAAACTTGCAATCTTTTTGTTGTAGACGAATACACGAACCACCTGGCCACCGTGGTTCTACATTATAGCTATTAAACTGATTAATATAATAGACAGGAAGATTAGTACTTAAGTAGGTACTGATAACGACAACCCTTTGAACAAACAAAATTTGAAGGCTCTATGCTATCTGACAAATAAGATATTCTCAGTGATGGATATCGGAGAATTCGCAAAGTAATTTTGTTAGTGTAGAGTTTCTTATTTTAACAAATTCACAAAACGCGGATGAAGTCACTGACAGAACGCAAGTTGTCTTGAATTTTGAATTGTATTTTAATAAGAATGTTTAGCCTAACGTACCTCGTTCTCGTTTCGACTCAAGGTTTGAAGAGTTATTGAGTATTAAAGCGATAGTATAGAGCGGTTTCACACTATTGCTCCGGATGCCTAATCAAATTACATTTTTATCAGCTGCACACGAACACACAGTGTTCGATATATCAGTGGGTTTACCTCGTTTTCTGAATAACAACCACGAGTGCGTTGCTATATTACATTGTAAATTTGCTTTGTTATGCATATTACTTTTTTGGTTTTTATTATTCAGTGATGGCAAAAATATTTAAGAATCATGGTCGGAGATATTACAAAAGACCTACAGAAAACATGAATAAAAGGCTCGCTTCGATATTTTACTGTATCGCTTAATAAATCTGGTCATTTTGTATTTTTTATTGCTAAAAGAAATAAGAATATTAAAACGAGCCACAATTTCAATTATTTATATTCGTTTCAAGATGTTTTTTGCAGTGTTGGATTTTCACTTTTGATTCCTATATATACTTTAAGCAATAGAAGGCAGCGATTTGTATTCGCTGAATAGAAAAAGTAGGTATACATATATACCTACTGACTGTAAAATATTAACAATTTTATTACTTACTAGCTTATGCCCGCGGCTTCGCCCGCGTGGAAAGAGCAACATACATATTTTTGCCTTTATAATATTAGAGCTTTGAATCTTTCGGGATTCAAATGTAGCCTATGTCTTAATCCTGGGTATAAGCCATCACCGTAAAAAAATATCAGTAAACCGGCTTTTTTCAGTCGTAAAAATGTCCTATGTTACTTCTTCGGTTATGTAATTTTTACGTGAAAGCGTAACAAACAAACTTACATTCACATTTATAATATTAGTAAGGATTTTGTAATTTTCCTATGTATTTTTTCTATTCCTTTGATTTGACTGAGATATACATGTCAGTGAATTAAACGTCACATGTATTGGTTTTCATTTGCTTGAATTATCTATGCACATAAAAAGTATTTCAACTATATACTTTATAAATAAAAAAAAATCGATATAAAAATCGAAAATAATCATAATAATAAGTTTCTCTAAGATTGAAAAAATCAAGTACCCAAAGGTGTATAAAATTGAGAGAATTAAAAATATTATATTTACCCCGAAGATCCTGATAGCAATTATTTTTCCCTTTCATAAATTATGTAAAAAAGCACTGCAAGATACGGTCTCTGATAAAGTACATATTTATAAGAAGCGTAAATATTATCTTCCTGCAACTCTCAGCTTTTAGTTTGCGCCTCACTGTGATTTCGCCATGAAGTTCAACAAATAAATAAATACAAGGTAGGTATAATATTACAGTGTCTGTTCAATAAGAAATAACTTTAGATTATGGCAATTTCTTTCTTTTTTTGTTATTACCTGTTCGTAAGGTCAAGGATTGATTATACAAGCGCGTGATCGCATCGGATGGAATATTATTATTACCTTGGAGAGGCCAAGGCACTTTATTCCACAATCCATACCAGTATATAGGAGCCCTGTGCCTTGTAAATCCGTGTAGGTACCTACAGCCTCATTATGAGTTAGTGGATCTGACATTTGTAGAACTTAAAGGTTTTTCGTCAATACTGTAGTGTGAAATACAACACGATGTAGGTATTAGTTTAGAGATTCGGCTCTCGTAAGCCACTTTTATTTAGGCGACAATACTCCAGGAGGTTCATACACCATTTCGAAAGTACATCATCACAGTTTGAGTTTTCAGCTTACATCTCAAACTATATTCAATCGCATTTTGATTGCAATAAAAAACTATTTCGTTGATTACGTAACCTAATGTCATGTTACATTCTTTATAGCGATCATGTTACTGTCGATGGATCTGCGTCTCTTACGTAATTAGAACTCAATGGTTTAAACTGTTTAGAGTGACATTGATTGATATGACATTGACGACGTCGATTGATGATGATGTTGGAACTAGGTACTAAGTTTTACTTACCTAAGTGCCTAAGTGAAGCAGGTCTTGCAAATTCCAATATTTTTTATTGATTTATGTTTTAAGTATTATCTTTATTGCTCACATTATTAGCGTTTCTGTGACGTAACAAACTCAGTCGTGTACGGAATCAGCCATTTAAGATAAAGCGTTAGACTATTAATGAAAGATCTATACTAAGTTGATATATATAATCCAGACTTTATGAACTACTTAATTTGGCTCAATTTAGCTAGAGCCCGCTCATGGAGAACGAGATGAAGGAAATGTACCGTGGGTGTAAAGGTGACTTAATCATAGAATTTACTTGTGATTTTAATTATATATAAGAATACAGCCTATTTAAAGACCAATCGAAAATTTGTTTAGTTAGGTATTGGGCTCTATGTGATAGCATACTATCTAATATACCAATAGGTACGATCGATAATCCGCCGCATCATTCCGCTGTAGTCAACTAATACATATTGAAATGGCCCATTAATTAACAAAGTAGCACAAACTTGTGTTTCATGGACGTTTGAATTTATGTACTCTGAGTATTTAAGTTAAAAAGCTTACATTGCCGCAATTAAATAAGTACTTACAAGACTGCTCATTTGAGACTCAATTATTAACATAAACCAATACTTAAGTGGACCAAGACTGGGTAGTTCAATCAATTTAAGGTGAATTATACGTGGCATTAACAATATAGTACAGACTACCTAGCGAATGAACCTCCTATATGCCCAATGTTTGCAAATGTAATTTGGCAATTTATAATCCCCTTGCTTGCTTGCATCGCATCGGCAATGCCAATTTTGCCAATTCTGAGCCTTAAGCACTTAATAATAATATAAATAATGCTTACAGCGGACAAAAAGTCATCTGACTCATCTGATTTTAGCATACTGCAATAAAATACCAAAGATTATACGACCATTCAGACATTATTAATACTCTTTATTAAATTTGAGATCCTTAGTAGCCGAGTAGTTAGTAGTAGCCACGTTTACGTCCATGATTGCAGGTTCGGACCCCCATGAATTCTACCAATAAGTAGATGAAGAATCTGATGTATTCGTATGACCAAAAAAAGGTTTAATACCGTCAAGAGAGGACTGGCACTCTACCTTCGTTGCCTACTCTCTGAGGGCGGCGAGATGATATAGTATAATAATAAAATCCAGTGCTGAAGAAACAGCATAAGGAAATTAATATCATACCGCAAAATAAATTACAACACGGAAATTATTATAAATAAAAAATGAGTTTGGAATTTTATTTAGCGTAGGTACTTATAAATCGTCTCTGCCCATTCGGCTTGGCCTGCTAACACAAAAATAAAACAAGTATTTTCCTGGTACAATATAACTGTGAACCAGGTGAATTTATTGGAATGTGATGGATAATTAAATTGCGAAGTACAATGTATTTGGTATATAGCAAGGTACCGGCATATCATCTAATTTAAAAAGTACCTAAATAATAATTAATACAGTACATTTGTACAACATGCGGCAGAATCCCACTTTCACAGCAGTAGTAAGGTTAAGCCTTGACCCAGGAGCTTAATGAGCAGCAATTTGAAGAATATCGGAGCAACACGGTTGAAGCAATTTGTATCTCTAGCAGCCAAATAAATATACTTGGAGAATGTTATACTCATACAGTAAATACTTTCCAGAAAGTTTCTCATGCGCTGCTAGCCGAGCGATTCTTATCAATGTATGGTCGAAAATACAGATACCTGTAAAACTGCAAGGGACATATTCATATTTATTACATTGTCAGACAATTGCCACTGTAATCACTTCACATCTCGTGAGTACCTTGCTTGTTTGCCACCTTCGAAGAACCATTAAAAAGCCGGCAGACATGCGTGAGACTTGAAATGAAAGGGTGTAACGCTACAGAAAACTTAGAAGGGGTATGCATGGTAGTTATTCCGTGATTTATGGCAGTAATAGTGTAAGCGATCCATAAAACCGTCGAGCTAACCGAATTCGTTACCATCGCGATCTATCGAAATCATACTTCAAAGAAGAGAAAGAGAAAGAGATAGATAAGAGATACATGTAATCAACAAATCTATCGCGTTTGCACCCTGTACAATGTTGAGTCCTTAAGTGTCACTCTGTATACAATCCAAAGCTTTGTAAATAGGTTAAGTAAAAACAGAACCAATTCAAGTGTGTATTCGCACGTACTACTGGTACTAAATACTAAATAGGTTGTTAAATAATATCGTTTCTACCATGAGTAATAAAATTAGAGTTCAGAACAACACTGCGTCAGCTAATTTGCTCTTGTGTTGAGGTTTACGTGTGAAATTCTATTAGGCATGTGGTAACGTTGGTTAGCTGGAAAATGTAATCACTTTACGAGTAGGTCTGTACGTTGATATTTGCAAGAAAATATAATGAGGAAATGTGGAGGTTTGCATTTCTAAGCATATATTTGTAGATAAGCCAAATAAATGCAGCGGATGTGATACAAGACGCCAAGGCCAATAAAAAAAGAATGACGATCGTCATAGAATAATAGAAATTAGAATAAAAAAAATAGAAGTAGGTACTAGGCACACTGTTTAATTTTTATTTTCAAGACAAAAAAATATAAAGTATGAAGTCTGAACATCACGGCACTTCCAAGCTATCCGTACCGTGTACGTGTATAGTACCGTGATGATAGCGAAGATGAAATTTCTCTTTACTCAAATATATTTTACTTTATTACATGGAATTATATGGTTTATAATTCCCTTGATACTGATGATGACTGTTGATTAAAGTTTACCTAACTTTCATTACTATTTTACAAGTAAGTAGGTTTGCTATACAAATGTTACAATGAAGCATACGATACGACCGACGTGGCTTATAGCGGCTTTTTCACATTATTTTATTAATAACATTATCGAAACGATGTGCACAGAGCCTTTACAGCAGTGAAGATTTTGATTAGAGCATGAAGATAAATAAAACATTTATGAATAATTCTACAGACGACCCAACCGGTCTACTTATACCGATGGCGTCGTGCCGGATCCAAAATTCTTTTAAATGTAATTTAAATGCAGAAATTGAGATACTAAGATAAGGTCACCTCAGTAACGCATTGTTTTTACAGATTTATTATATCAACTCCTTTAGAGAAAAAAAAAATTTATTTATCCAATTCATTAAATTACCAAACAAAAATTGAACTAAGGGAGATAACCCAAGTAAATAAAATTATAAACTTCCTCATGTTATGTTCGTGCAGTTAATGCAGATGTCTTGCGGAAACCCATTGTTTCGGAGGGCGACGACACGACGAGCAAAGATCTAAATATAAAAATGCATAAGAACCCTGATCTGTACGAGACTGTGCAGGATTTCGATCCATGCACAAATACGGCTGGTAATACTTATATTTCTCTGCCGGCAACCAGGACTAGAGTCTAAAGTCTCGGGTTTGATTCTAGCTAAGAAAGCAATAAGTAGGGTTAGTTGTAATGTAGGTAGGTATTGATAGAGGATCAAATTATTTAAATCCGCTTTCTGATATTCTTAACCTGAATACCTCAACACCATAAATGGTGGTAAATCAGTAACGAGTTGGGACAAGAAGGCTGTTAAATGGAATCATAAAATCTTAATGCACAATTGCGAGTGTATTTCATCAGGTATTTGTATGATTTACAGCGAGATTCGATGTACACTATAATGGTTTATTTGCCCATTCGCTGTATAGACCACTCCTGCTGACAGAGCGGGCAGCGGTTATTCTGTTTGACCCACAGCGACATGCAGCAGAAGTGGAAGCTGTGATTGCACTCGCCCCACACCACCACGCAGTCCTGCTTGCCGTAGGAATCCTTCTTGCTCTCCCCCTGACACCGAAGACACGCGTCTGTGAAATAAAAAAAACAATGATATGAGTAATTCCCCTGTTGGCCCCAGTAGCCATAGGTAGCGGTAGTCTTGTGGTATTCACAAACGCTATATATTATGTGTTGTATATATATTAATATCGTTAAAAAGTTATATATATTGTATATACTTTAGATATATATAGCCGTGGTGGCCGAGTGGTTCGAGCAGTTGCCTGCGACGCAAAGGTCGCAAGTTCGAATCCCGACTGTACCAATGAGTTCTTTTGAACTTAAGTACAGTGATTAGTCACACCACGAGCTTTACGGTGAAGGAAAACATCAAGAGGAAACCTGCATACGTCTGAGAAGAAATTCAAAGGCGTATGTATAGTTGTGCTTGAGGAAAAGCGATGGACTCGCCATCTGTCACGTTGGCACCTAAAATATATCTCTGGCGGAAAGTGGGTGTGTGGGTATTACCTATACACCTCTGCCTACCCCTTCGGGGACCCTTGTGGGAAGGCGTGAGGATATATTATATTATATATATATATTTAGGGTGATGTATTATATGTGTTTATATATATTTCTTCTTTGCGTATGTTTGTCACTGAACTCTAACCTAACCTAACCGACTGGACCGATTTTTATAAAATTTTGCTGTTAGTATTGACGGAGGCAATGAACTACCTTCACTTATTGGTTGCAGCTTAAATAGCACGAAGTATTATCAGTCTCCATTTTAAATAATTATCTACATAGTACAGCGATAGATGCTAACTATGTAGCGAGTTTAGCACAGGTACTTACATTGTGGTTCATTACACCGCAGTTATCTGAATAATAAATTATCTACGCCATTATACTTTGATTATCGTACAAAAACCACGAGATTTTGATTGAGCATGAAAAATCAACATGACGTACGACAGGTATGTTCATAATACTACACGTTAACTTAAAATAAATGTATTGTACACATACGTCCGACGTATGGGTTTAAAGACAAAAAAATAGAAATATACTACTGATATACTTAGTAACAATATTTTGTGATCGTATTGTGTGTGACTGACGCGAAATCGGCGACCATGTATTAGAGAGACTGAAGAATGAGGATCAAGGGAAGGGAGATCTGTAGGTCTAGAGAGAACTGGCGCGGGCTTCACTTTGTACTTTTCTTTGTTGTATGTATAAATCATAATATTCCTAGTTTTCTAATTTGCCTATGTATACACAACTACAATTCTAACAGGTGATCTGTCCTACTTCTAGTCAGCTGGTCAAGGTGATCTGTCCTACGTCTAGTCAGCTGGTCGATTAATAGATACCTCTGAATGTTACTTTCTTTAAGTCGGATTAAATTAAACGCTTACTCCATTTCCAGTATCAGAAACATACGTGAAGCAAAGGGATTCGCACTAACTAAATGTAGAGTTACGGTAATGCTAAAAATGTGCAGCTTTTACCTGCATTGCAAGTTACAAGCAATAAAATTACAAACACTTATTTAAATTCGAACATGGAACTAACACTACACACTAGCACTAGTTCTCATTTCATTTTCAAATTTGAAAAACTTTTCATGTAAGCAAGCTCTCTCGAATATTTCCAAGAGACCACGTAAAAAGAACTAACATCTACCAGCATTAGTGAGTGCTAACCACATCTAATTATATGCAAAAACGAAGGCACAATTAAATCTGGTCCGGGTTCCAGGGCGTTCTTACAAGTAATGTTTAATGTATTGTTGACGTCAGTATCGGCACCAACGCATGCAGGTATCATTATGTGCCCATGTTCTATTCGCAGAATCTACTGTATGAATTTAATATTTCCATGAACAAAGAAAAGTAACACATACCTACATACGACTGAAGGAAAAATGCGTGCATGTTTGTTCAAACATTTTGTAGAGTATAAGTCAGTAGATAGACGCAAGCAAGCTTTACGTTTTCTGTTAATGTAATAGAAGTACTTTTGCTCAATGACACAACTAACTAGAACTCATACAAATATATAAATAAAAAATATAGAGGATCGTTTGATGTCTACGTAAACATATTCATTGTCTATCAACATACTAAAACAAATTGTACATGGAACCTACCAAAATACCTGTGAACATGATTTTCTACGAACATATAACATTGAATTTATTCCAGAACCAGGTCAGTATAATAACTTTCGATGCTTTCTACATGTAAGCTTGCGACTTCAATTTCAATAACATAAGATTTATGCATGAATGTTTAATGCGACACTGCCGCCTTAAGAACGTGTCGAGTGACCTCACTTATAAAAAGCATACGGAACCACACAAAAAAATCAATAATGTTTACACTTTCATTTAAACCTTTTTATACGGCAGCGAAGGCTTGGTACACCAGAGGAATAAAGAGAAAATAGTTTGACGGCTATTGAGGTGCTGTTTTAAAATGTGCAATGTGGTGGTTTTATATCGCATGAAAAACTTTGCAAAGCAACTTGGGTTCATGAAGATGTGTATCCAAAATAAGTAAGGCATGTTATTTACATATAAGCTTTGACAGAATAGATAATGCGAATGATAAAGGTGAAGAGGATGCAGAGGGGGATCCTTTTCCAATTGGGTAAGCAGATCAAATCGATCTAACAATCAAGGAACAAGAAGGAGAACAAGAAACTGAAGCGAAAGAGGTCTCGAAGTCTAGAGAGGACGAGTGCGTTACTTTGTCTGTCTCGCCGATCAGGGATTCGGTCTAATTGATCTAATTCTATACAATACAATAAAATATATACAATAATAACTTTAGGCAAAATACAGTCTATGATGAAGGAAAATGACTATATATATATATGATCTAGAACTATAAATTAATTTAGATTTTTCACGAATTTCGTCAATTCCTAGCACGGGTGACTATGCTAATTTTCAGATCGTGTATTTTATATCTATTCTCACAGTAACACAAAACAACAGAAGGCCATCCACTCGGATACCTATCTGTGCCGTCCACCTTTTAAATTGCTGAATAGTAATGTTTTGTTTTGGATGAAAAAGATAAAATATTGCATCAGCTCATGTCAACCTACCTCTTACGCAGTAGCCATTCTGGTATAAATTTAAATATTTCTACACAAATATTAACACCGGTGATTTACGAGTTGAAATTTTCATGACTAAAACCTAACTTAAAGATATATAGGCATGTATATAAGCATTTATGTGTTCTAATGCACTGCGGACATTATGTTGTGTTTAAAGGTTATTGTAATGGTAATATTAATACATATTTTATTCGTCTCTCTGCCTTTGACTTTGGAAGCATGCGACGACGGTGAGTCTCAAATAGAACAAAGCACTCCGACGTAAAGAGGAATTATCGCTGACGTGACTACAGGAATGACCTATACGGGGTGTGGTAAATTACATGAAACACATAACGATCAATAAATTATAATATACACAAGACCGCCTCCAATCAAATTCAATCACGATTCGCGTCAGAGGCAGCGCCCACGCTCAACATGCACAACTATGTTGACACTTTTCCATTTGCAACATTGACCTTCTTCATAACAAGGAATTAGGAAAAAGACATTTGCAAACAATTGACGGTGTGCTCACTTTACATCCTTTATTTCAAGGACTATACACTAAATTATGATAAGGAACCGTGCGCAGATGTAATATAAATTTAAGTCAGTGATATGAAAATATGAACGTTTTGATGTCATTCGCAGCTAAAACAAAGCTTAGTGGCCTGCTATTTTATTGCTTTTCCGCGTATTTCGCAAAAAAACACAAAACAATTTTCATCATTAAATAAAGTTCTAAAAGGTTGCAAATTAACATAGTGCGAATTTATGATCTGATTTCGTATGACCGAATATACGAAACTGAAGAACTAGATATTTTTCATATTTGACTGTTAAGATAGAAAAGGCATGACAAGTCTTTAAGCTTCGAGCATCCATATTAGGTGTAATTTACTTGAATACATATCTATCTATGACATCAAAAATATTATATTGCAATGAAATATTAAGCGTGTACGTTTGTGACGATTAAACATCCTTAAAACATAATAATATGAATAGTTATTATACCTATTATGGTTATTTATGTGTTATACAAGAGTTAAGTGTTAAGTTAAAAAACACAAACATACTTAGCATACCCCACAGGGTCGGCAAAGTAGAGCAGAGCATCAATTGTCTCCAGACTTACAGACCCCGTATTCTTCTTCCACATTCATCAGTATTTTATACACGCTCGCCGGTTTCGAGTACTCTTGACGTGTGATAAAGTAAAAAAAAATGAAAATAAAAATGTCGACCTTCCTCGCTGGGATAAGAAATTCTAGAACACGATCGCAGTGCCACTTTTCTATCGTTTTACCAGTTAACGTATATAAACGTTTTTCATAATTTAGTGTCATATGTATGTATGTATACAGTATAAATTAAGTAGGTACCATTACATTTGTTATGCTGTCTAATATACGTTCTGCGAATCACTTATTCTGACAAAGCTTTTGATTTGTGAACACATAAGACAGAATATTAGCGGTGCGAAGTGCGCACTTAGTTAGCAGAATCTCGTTAGCAAATAAGTGGTACTATAGGAAGTGGTGATATAATTGCACATATTTGTACTGTTTGAATATACCTTTTATGTCTGAGCACACACTTCGCTTTACTTACATTTGTTAGGGTATTGCAGTGAATAACATTAAAAAAAAAGTTTAAAAGTTCATTGAAAACCCTAATTTAATACAGAGTTGTTATATCCAAGATAGTACATTACTTAAGATTAGCAGCCCAATCTTAATGTAGAACCCGTGGTAGCCGAGTGGTTCTAATAGACGCCTGCAAAATAAAGATCGCAAGTTCGAATCCACTCAGTTTTTTCTGAACCTCCGTCATCCGTGAAGCATGGAGAGGAAACCTGCATGCGTTACAGAAGAAATTCAAAGACGAATGTATAGCCGAGCTTTAAAAGTTACTATTGCGTACACGATAGTGAGGCTTAATGTATTTTTTTTATATCCTAATTGATAACATTCGATTATTAAAGGATTTTCAACCAATTAACAATGTCACAAACAATAAGCAACTGCTTTTAAGCGGTCGTGAAATGTATCTCGTAGATACGTGATACATTTCACGATCGCTTCAATCAATGGTTAATAAACTCAGTTCTAATAACTGGGCATGATGCCAAGTGAGACGAACAAGGTTCACATATAGTCTTTGATCGTATATAAAAAAGACCAGCTGTTGACCGCAGCTTCATCCACATAACATTATTGGTTTCCCATCAAAATTAAAAATTGGTTCGGCGGTTTCCGTGTGAAAAAAGTAGACAGACAGACAGACAAAGTAACTTTCGGATTTATAATATTAATATGGATTTTATTATACGCCGACCATAGCTGGAAAACTTACTAATATAATGAATGCGTAAGTTTGTGAGGATGTTTGCGCAAACACCGCAGAAAAGCTGAATGGAATTGGATGAAGGTGATAATGATGGTAGATATGTTAAATGCGCACAGCTACCTTTATATAAGAATCGGGATTTTGTTGATAACCCTCATGGTATCTTGACGGTGGTAATGTGGAAATTAGTTGATGAAGACGTGATGCAATAGGTGCGTTAAAATATTTGAGAGTTAATTATCATTTTAAGTAGCTACTCGATAGTACAAAAAATGCAAAGATTATGTTACGACTACGGAATCAAAAAGGACATGAGATCCCGTATGTGACACGATTGTACAAAAACTGTGACAGTTATTACTCATATGAAAAATATTGAAATTGAGAGGATAATAGGTACTATAAGTTAGTGTATACAAGGCGAATGCTTTATTGTAACGGGCATATTCGAACAGGTATGAGTGTACTCGAAACCGACGAGCATGTTTGAAAAGACTGATGAATCTGCACGAAGCGAAAGAGGTATGTAAATCTAGAGAGAGCTGGCCCTCTATACTCTCTGCCTACCCCCTTAGGGACACGGCGTGATGATATGTATGTATGTATTTGAACAGATTTCACGAGTCCTTGAAAAGTCAAACACTTGAAATAAATTATAAGAAAATGAAAGGAATTCTAAATAAAGACCAGTTTGCTTCAATAACAAAGAAAGTTTGATTATATAACGGAATATTCGATTCGTGGGATTTACATTTTCAGATGACGCCAATTCGTCGGCACAAGTATTTACGGCATGCATAATATTTGTTCATATTATAGTACATTTGTGGTCTAATATACCATTATAAAGGGGCATGGGGCGCTTTAGTAAAAATTTTAAACAATCACGTTGTTCATTCATGATATAGCACTTGAAGAGAACATAACGACTAAACATCCATACCTACATTGACAGACTCGCTATTTATTACTTGGGCACTTAAATATATCGCCTGCAAAAAGTACGTGTCGGGACCTTTTTATAATAATATATAATATATCCTCACGCGTTCCCACAAGGGCATAGGTAGATAATACCAATACACCCACTTTCCGCCAGAGACATATTTTAGGTGCCAATGTGACAATAATAATTATAATTACATTTACAACAATTACATCGTAATTTACAATACCGGAAAATGGACCTATACTTCTAAAAAGGAAGGACCTTTGAGGGAAGACCCGAAAGTGCTACAATTAGTCATTATCATAGTATTCAGCTAAAACTCAAACATTCGAGAACTTTCCATGACAGATCGTATCGAATCGTATATAACCGAGGTGATTGCTCCCGAGTGCCCACGTGTTGAAACTGTGAATTTCAGCTATTTCCTAAGTTCCAGTTACATAAATATCAACCCGTGAGATTCGTAGGTGTACCACACTTACGAAACCTATTGTGTATTTTTGGACGGAGCAGTTTGATTTCGGGCATCTAAAAAGTTTCGTTACAGCATAATTTCTTGTCTAGTAAATAAATAAGCTGGTAATTTGAGTAGATATCAAAATCATCGCTTAAATATGACGTGAGGATGTTTAATGATGCAATGCAACACTGTAGAGAAATCATACAGGTTGGTATTCAGTCAACGGCCGAACTAGTCTGATTTATAAATAGTAAACGCATAGAAATAGCTCGCGAGATAACCATAGGGTATAACTGCGTGGACTTTTTGTATGCACGCACTGTAGCATTACGTACTGTATCTACCTACATGCGTCTTCACCAACATCCAGCAGCGAATTGAATGTCGAAGGTGCCTCGATTTACACTTTCACACATACAGAAGTGTGCATGTGTGGACAGTAAGCGTGTGCGACTGTCGTGTGAATATATACATAATGGCAATGTGTGAGTGTTTCATGTTAGTGTTTACTGGCTAATTCAGGTTCGTCAGCGGCGCCGAACCATTCTGAAAAAAAATTCGATCCTAACTGAATGATATCATTTAGTAAACAAGCCTTATTTTTATTATTCGTCCCATTAAATTACGTTTACTAAAGTAATTTTATACGGCAAGTCTTTATGACAGTATAAGAAGAACTATACATGCACGGAAATTGAATAAAGAAGGTATATAAGTAATATGAACGCTTTACAAAACACTAATCAAATGAATAAAAGGTTTGTCACTGCTGCCATGTCAGCTGACCATTTGGTTCGCACACTTTTCTTCTAGTACTTTTCCATTGGAACCTTGGCACTTACATTATTCGGAACCAACAAATATACGCGTAGCTTTGCCTCTCTTTCACTCGTATAAAGCAATAAACTGGAGAATGCAAGACGTTGGAAGTAAATTTATTATAAGCCGATCGTAAAACATACTAGCTAAGCTACCTTCGCTAAACTTAGCACTGGAACTCGGTGTGCAACTATTGCATGTAGCTAGTACCTGCGTCTATTTTAAAACCATCAGCAGGTTCCACTTTTTACTAAGGTACAGAAACTGAATTAATATACAGCTGTAATGGCACTCGTGATTAATTATTTATGAGAAACAGTTAAGCGGAAGAATGTTTAATATGCATATATGTATTAAGCATTAAGGAATTGTTATCAAGTGATTCTATGTTAATAAGCCTAGCAGTGGCGTCACAATGAGCCCGACGCAAGAATGATTGATCCTGATCACATATGTACTCCGAAAAAAAAATCTTACATGCGTATTGCAAGAGCATTAATGAACAAACATTTAAAACCAAGCTAAAATACCTAGATTACCCATTCTACTTACGTAAAATATTTTGGGATATTCCTAAAAGTTTTAAAATTTGATTTGTCGTTGTAAAAATGTGAGGCGTTTTTATACTTAATGGGTTAAGTCGATTCATGTTATGCTTATTTACAATTGTAATAAACACCTATCATGGATAACAGTATTTCGTTACATAACCAACCCCGAATAGTATTTAGAGACATGTTGCTGAAGGTTTTCATTATTCATTGATTACATATAAAACCGTAAATCACGACCAGGTTACAAGTGTAGTGCAGATCAGCATCAATCATTATTGCATCGCCTCATTGTGACGCCACTTCTAGGCTTATTAACATATAATCGCTTGACAAGAAATGCTAACTAATAATATTTTCTTCTATACACATAAAATACTTTGTCCTGAAAGACTAACTGACGGACCAACGTACAGACCGCTGATCGTAGAGACCAGAAAATTTGAGGAGTGATGTTTTTACACGTTGGATGACGTAGGCATCCGATAAGAATAGATTTTCCGAAATACTACCCCACGGGGGTGAAAAATGGGCACAAACTTTATACATATAGGACAACGTGATTCCTTCGTCTAATCTACTTCAAATTTTGCATAAACAATCTTTAACAGAATTGTTGGAAGACGTGTTTCGTACTTATTTCTTAGTTAACATTTTATTTTATTTTTTCATATTTTATAGATAATCCCGTATTCTTTAATGTACATACAAACCGTATTACGGATTAACAACACGTGTAATGTATTATTTAATAAAGGTAATTTGCATTTTCACATCAAGAGTAGTTTACCTTCCTGCCTACGTACGATGGCTAATAAATTATAAGATATGGACTTGATATTTTTTATAATCAGCCTAGTCATTACTTGTTGCGTGTACCTATAGTCCTATACTACTAATACCTATGGTTATATAGCCTAAGACCATATAATTCGTAACATATTACTTATTTCGCATCTTATTTATCTTAAAGACTTCTATATCATGATGGATATGGTTATTATGTATTTGTATTAATGCTGGAGCTTGAAGAGGCTGTTATGTCTAACTTAGTTTCATAGTACGTATTGGAATGTCCTGCACAAAAGAGTGGAGTAGATAAGAGATTATAGAAAAATCTATTCTCTAATCTATTATCATATGTCCATTGCTTGAAGTGGTTTGACGAAAGATCATTTTATAATCTCGAGCACGCAATTCACGGTAGATATCTACAATGAAGTCTTTTGATGGACTCCGTCACCCATTCGTCAAATTGTGATTGAGCCTACAAAATAACTTGATTTAATACTCATTAAGGGAATCAGGTTTTATTACAAGCACTTGGCACATATTTTAGGAATTGTCATTTGCAAGTCGAACTTTGCATGAATTTACATGGTTTCGCTTGCAAAATTAGAATTCTTGCTTTCGAAGCGTGTTTTTCACACGAGATTCTGATTATGTGAGTATGTTACCGAATACCATAATGGCCTTGGCGCATATCTACTAGAAGGACGTGAGCTGGCATCGCCCCGGTTGTGGCAGTACCTAATTGCATTAATCACGCAATTATCGTCAAATAAAGAAACTAAGCACAGCGGAAAATTAAATAAACGAATTAAAGCCCGATCTGCTGCAGTCAAAGTAATTATATTTCTAAAATGTTAACCTAAAAAAAATATTACAACAAACAAAATAAAATATGCGGAAGCAACATTTGAAGGAAACAAATTACTTGCTTGCATATTGAACCTTACGAAAAAAATCGCCTCTGAAAATGTTGAAACATTTACAAGAAATAAATCAGAAGTATAGTAGTTTGTAATCCTGAACGATTTTACAAGAGAATCGCAACGAAGCAATACTCAGTTATAGTAGCTTTCGAAGTTAACAAATTTCACATCGATTAATAATTAGTAAAAAAAAGCTGTTATTTTCTTTAATGTATGCTTAAATAACTCATGTGTTACCATAGGTGAAGGATCATCGATTGCCCTAAATACCGCCCATACTAATAGCCGCGAAATACGGCTACATGTATTGCTTATCTAATATTATTATGTGCTATGCGTTAACCATTGTATATGTCAGATTTATCTGAATTATCTGTTTAAATTCCTATACTTAACATCAAGTGGATCTCAGTAATTAGAATATAAGAGGCAGATTACAACTTTAATATTACAAAGATTAAAAACATATAAAACTCGAGGTAAATCAAGAGCACTCGTTACTGACCTTAATGAAAATTGAGGTACGTTCATCAATTAATGGTCCTCGGAAATGGTTTTGCAATTGCATATGCATTTCGTTCAGTCGTTACACTGGGGGTATATCAAGGAATGTGACCATTTGATGGTGGATCTTCCACTGTACTGTTAGACTGGGGCAGCTCTTCGACCCGACCCGACCCGAAGTCAAGTACATTTTGAGCTGCGCATTTCGCACTAACGGTGAGAGAGGAGGAGGTTCCAACGCCTTGTGGGGTCGCTTTACTAGCAGTGGAAGGGATCCTTTGGGTTCCACATTTTTTGGCAGAGAGCAATATCTCCCAATACACGGTTGCCAACGCGACTCCATGTATAGCTAATTTAGTACATAGTGGTCCAGTAAACGCTTACCATCAGCCAAGCCATGGCACCATTGAGATCAAATAAGTTGTTCACTTTTCAAAATCTTTGTGTAAGCAACACAATCTTGGCAATCAATTTAAACGACGAAGACTGAACGAAGATTCACAGGCAAAATACAAAGTGTCGTAACTTATTATTAGCCGCATGGAAACTTTTATTAACGGAAATTTATCTCAATTAATTTCAGATAAGATAAGACACTCCTTTCTTGGACAAGACGCGTGACACATTTGCGTCTGCATATGATTATTGTTATCTTTCACCATCTTGGAAAGGTACAACAAAATTGTTACGTATAAATTATTTTCACAATAACCCCTAGTGTTTGTTTGAAGAGAGTTAAATGAATTTAAAACTGACAGCCATCAACTTGTTTTACATTTATTTAAAGGACAGCTTTTATTTTAAACTAAATAAGGAATATGAAAACTATTTCGTCTTTGTACACAGTAACTAACACATATTCATTTACGACTCAGCATCCAGAATAATTCATAAATATTTGAATAGGTAATGCGTATATTAAATACGCAACTTTGACCTATATAACATACAAATTTTGAGGTTGTTTTTTAATATCATAAGTATGTATCTAGGTACGTTTCTATCCTTCCCACAAGAGCCTTGCACGTACATATAATAACACCCACATATTGAGATGATAACATGGCAGATATGACCCATGACAACCAACGACCGATAAATCTAAGAGAACGCGCTGCATTCAATTAGTACTTAGTAGCGTTGCAGATAATTTCGTTAGCATTATAGTCCGAGAGGTGGCACCAATTTTTGGGTAGGTGTTTGAGGCAAGCTGAAAACTTGTCACATACCTCTCCTATTATATTCCAACACGGAATTGCAGATCTGGCTGGTGAGTAGCGGGGCTAAATGAACCCCTACATTTTTAAAAATATTATTTTTTTATTCCCAAAAATATATTTGAGGCAATACGCAATTTATATATGTTGCAGTGTAATACTTAATAAGTACGAAAAAAAATAAGCCAGACAATTTGATCGGGGTTGTAACATTACCAGACGCGTGCAAAAAATTTTTGCAAAAAATTATAAAATATGTTTTTGAGGCAGCTTGAAATTTTAATGGAGTGTTGTTTATAGCTAAAAAATAAGATTCCCAAAAAGACAGATCATTTAGGTAGGGCTTTCTACCTGCCAGGTGATCAAACAAATAATGGTACGGGCCTGTACTGCTATAGACAAGCTGTTGTGTGAGAGAGAGCGCATATCGACAGCTGTCTTCGTTCTTGCTTGCCGCGTTACTATTGGCTCTAGCGAGGCCACGTGACTTACAATAACCCATGAGGTTTCAAGTTAGAATTTCGGAGTAAAAAATATAAAATTTTCTGAATTAGTACTAAATACATTTTGCATAAAAGTGATTGCATTGATTTATGGACGTTAAAGGGACATATTTTTGTGATTTCTTTTTTATCTTAAAAAATTAATTATTTTGCCAATTTTAATGCGAATTTAAACGTACTAAATTGTTTAAATATTTGATATATCCGTAAAAATATTTATTTTTTGAAGAGAATTTATTTTAAAAGAAAATTAATATTTCAACAATTTTTGTCCAAAAAATTTTTGTACAGAATTCATACTGTTGCCCCTACATTCAAAACTAAAAATTGTTTTTTTTCTCTGACAGTATTCCCAGTCAAAATTTATACGGAAAATTAAAACTTTTTCATCTTAAAATTAATAAGGGTTACGTATTAAAAAAAACAATGATTAAAATATAAAATCGCAAAACTAGATTTATAAAAATATAATATTTCTTCAGTGGTACAATTATTTGAGTATAAAAAAAATTTAAATAAATAAAAGTCATTTCACGTCAGATATAAATTATCATTCTTCGTCTGTTGATTCTTCATCAGAACTATAGAGATACAGATGAATCTTCGGATTCATCTGTATCAGATTCGGCAACCTCTTCATCATCTGCGAAAAGAAATATATATTTATTTTTTTAATTAATCACAGAAATTTTAATGCAGCAGTTATTAAAAATAAACCATTTATTCTCACCTGTGGTATGATTTTCATCATCGTTATTTTTATTTTCCTCGTGAACAACAGCGTCGAATACTGATTGCGGCATACACTCTCCGTCAAACCAGTGAAAATCTAGCGTATCCTCATTAAGTGTCCATCAGTTTCTATTAGGTGTCAAAGAACTGGGGAATCGTAAATATGCATTTCTCCAAATGCTTGTTATTTATTGCGTTCTTAAAAGATGTTGTTTTAATTCAGGGTCGCATGGAGGTAAAGTAGAGGGATCCATTATTTGTTTGATCACCTGGCAGGTAGAAAGCCCTACCTAAATGATCTGTCTTTTTGGGAATCTTATTTTTTAGCTATAAACAACACTCCATTAAAATTTCAAGCTGCCTCAAAAACATTTTTTATAATTTTTTGCAAAAAATTTTTGCACGCGTCTGGTAATGTTACAACCCCGATCAAATTGTCTGGCTTATTTTTTTTCGTACTTATTAAGTATTACACTGCAACATATATAAATTGCGTATTGCCTCAAATATATTTTTGGGAAAAAAAAAAAATATTTTTAAAAATTTAGGGGTTCATTTAGCCCCGCTACTCACCAGCCAGATCTGCAATTCCGTGTTGGAATATAATAGGAGAGGTATGTGACAAGTTTTCAGCTTGCCTCAAACACCTACCCAAAAATTGGTGCCAGCTCTCCTACTATTACCGGACCTCGGAAAATTTAATGACTAGAGGTTTTAGCAGTGACTGCAATATAAAATACACAAGAAATGATTTAGGTGATGATTAAGAGGTTTATGTTGTTTAAACGAATATAGGTCCAACGGAATATACAATGACTTTTATTTGCTAATATCCAATTAACGACCCCCATGCCGTGAAAGTAAGTTCGAGAATTTCGTAGAACTCGCGCCAGTAATATTCCATTAGCTTTTTGAATGTGCGGTGTGGTGTATGTGAATGTTGGTAACATGTAAAATTACTTTAGTGTGAGTCAGCGGTGTCACGCTGCGTTTTGTAGACGTCGCAGGCTGGCAGCCGAGTGTAGTGCTATCGACCTGTGTGACGTAACTAACGGGAAAGGAACTAATCAGTAATCATACCTGACCCAAAGATTAAATTATGACATTTATCTGAATAACATCTTCACACTTTTTGGTAGAAATTACCAATATACAACTTGGGTTGTATATTGGTCAAGCAAGTTGTTAACTCGCTTGACATCGGTTCTAAATGTACTTAGGGGTAGCATAATTATAGATAAATCATTGTAACTAAGTAAGTGGCAGGTACTTACTTATAACAGCCAGGTAGTATCGCCATAAATTAAATAGGAGGAGGTCTCTCCAATATTAAGGATACATTTTGTAGATTATCATTTACCTATCCACAACGTAGTAGACACCTGCCTACATAGACAACTCAAACAAAAAACAACTGTAAATTAAGAAAGTCAATACATTCTTGTTAAAATAAGTCTATCTAGATAAATAAATAACATTAGTAGGTAGGTAGGCAGCTATTACTGAAAAGTAATAGTTGCCTACCTACAGTCAGAGTCAGTTCCTAAAGTCAGAAATGGTTGAGGTGCTAAAACAAGCGCATCATACGAACATTTCGTGCGGCACGTAAGCCACACTATCTATACGAGTAACATTTGGACTCATTTAAAATGACGTGATGTTGCCAGACGTGACGTAAAGTTCTGTTGTGTGAGTATGGAGGCGGGGCAGAGCTTTCGGGAACGTCGCAAACAAGACGATCATAGCGCACGTGATCAGAAGCACGCGCCCATTTCGAAGAAGAGGATGGCCAAACCAGGTTATGAACGCTCCGCAGATACGGCAGTGCTATGGTGTTTGGAATATAATGAATACTAACTGTTTATTTATTTATTCCTATAATGATTTACCGGTTGTGAGGTATTGCGTTAATGCTTCAAAGTGTTAGCGTCGCACGGATACAGAAGTAGAGTGAAAACAAAGGACTCTGTATTATGTACATATGTGGGTACATAATTTGCTTCGACAGTACTTACGTTTTGATTTTTGCTGATGTTGTCCATTTGGCAATTATTTTCGTCATGCCACGAAGAGAACATCGAATTTCTAGATAGTATTCGAAGATATCGTATCTTAAACGACATATAGCCGTCAGAATTTAATTTTATCGATGACTCAGACTCATTCACTGTAATAAAAGCGAAGAAATGTGCATCAAGGGTTTATGGCAATATTAGGGACTATCGATTGTTTATGAAAATACATATATAGGATTATATTTTACTACATTTTATTATTTTACTTCCTGAAATAAGTACATATTGCTATCCATAGCAAAGAGACATGGGTAATTTAGGAACAAATTAGTACATGCCAATTGAGAACTTTGAGGCGAGTACAATAGTATGTACTACAAAAATAAGAACCTGAAGTTTTTTAACTTTCATCGGTACATCGATGTACGCAACGTTGTACACAACGGTGTTGTTATTGACAGAGAGAAGCGCGGCGGTTTACATAGTATACAATAGTAGTCTTTGGTTTACATGGCATGCTATTAAGCAAGTCAGAATGCGTGGAACAAAATTGTTTACGTGTGAGTTGGTAAGTGACGTGTGGGACCCGCCTCCATGTATTGTCAGTGTGTCTGACGATACACGATACAATACAGTAGGTATATCGATAGTGAGTAGCGACTGATACAAATAGTTTCATTCTACCGCAAAACCAGCAAAGTCATCTTTTATTTCATGCCTCAACGAAGCTGATTATAAATAAGATATTTTTATACCGCAAAAGTAAGATAGAACCTATGAATGAATAGTAACTAACTACTTACCCGACACGTATACCTAGATTTTGTTGGCTTCACATACTACAAAGAGACACGAGCGACATACATATTTTACCTAGAGCAGAATAATATGATGCTTTATGAAAGCAACAAATGTATGATGAACTACGATATGACACACCCCCAGACGCGGTGTTCAGAGGGCAAGCAAGGTCGCGCGCCGTGGTCGTCCAGGACATAGACTTAATTATTTGTGTCTACTTACTGAGGTTTTACTAGTAATCAATAATAAAGAAGACCACACTCGTTAGAATTTTAAACAGCCTAGGCTTTTTGAACTTTCTTGTGTGTTCATTTAGATGTATGATGTTAGGGTATTAACCAACAAACTTATTGAAGCTTACGTGCTAGTTCAATGTCCTTCATTTGTATCACATGAATATACAGTTTAGACTGCATATTGAATCCTCTCATTTAAGTTTAGTGGGCCTTCACTTGGTCACTTGAGAACAACTGAAATGTTATTTGGATCATCAGTTTTAACAATGAACTAGTGTTTTCTATCAGCATGGATGATTTTGGGCGATGAGCTGATTGATGAGTGGTTTTAACGGCTAGGTAGCCTAAGTAGGTACTATTCTTTAGCAAATATTTAGGTGCAAACATTCGTTAATGATAGTGTGCGTGCGCACCGAGTTAAAACACACATATACGCGATCGCACCCACACGTGTGTGGTAGGTGCACACACGGTCGCGGGGAGTGCACTGGGGCTAGAGGGGAGAGGCAACCGACGCGCGGCGGCGCCTCCACTGCCAACCTTCCTATATAAAACACTGCGCTGCCATCTGCAAGTTTCAATAGATAACTTGAGCTCTGAACAATTCGGTACGCGCTGCCAACATATCCGTTTGTTGTGCAGACATAAAAAAGTTGAATGTTGTGTACCCTTGCAGGACTGTAGCGGGAAATACAAACGTTATTGAAAGCAAACTTTTGTTTGGTGGACTGTAATAAAATAAACTTTAACCATCGGTTATAAAACTGTGCCATATCACTTCTCGTGCATTGCTCGTACATTACCCAGTACCGTACCGTCTGCGGGACGTAAGCTAAAAGTGATGTATACTGTTCACCGGTAATACTGGCGCGAACCTGGATCATAATAAACTTTTAAACTGCAGAAAGAATATCGTTATTCAAAGTGTTCATTTCCACAGACATTATCACTTCGACGTTCCTTGACAAGTGAACTTATAATTGTAATAAAGCAGTGACAGCATCAAGATGAGCTTCAACAAGAACAACCCCAACGCTATGGGGAAAATTATGGGATACCTGAAGCAGCTCTCTACCGAAATGGTAAGTTAAATTTTCAGTTATTTTGATTGTTATACCGAGTAGGGAAGTTTTAACACAATCCTATGTACTAATTGAGTATGAGGACACCACTTCATATACTCCTGACATAATACGTTTCTGGGGCAATGTGGGAACCCGAAAATATCAACTCATTTCGAAATTTCTCATATGATCTAGAAAATGTTAAACAGCGGCGGGCGCTCGATGATACCGCGCAACGATGTTACACGATCATATCGGAATCACTGTGATATTCCAACAAAGTTGATAACACTGACATACTCTTTACCTTCTTAATAATTACTGAAATATTTTAAATTCTGCATAAGTACAAGGGAAAATACTACAGAATTCTCATCGCTAAAGAATTAAAACCTGCCGGCCTTGCAAGGTCATCGGAGATGGCCTGAAGCGCGAATGGTTTGCGGTATACGACACAGTTTACTTTCATTTATTTACAACAAACGTACCTACCAACCAATGTCTAGCTATATCTAACTTTAGCAATTGAAATTATAAAATAAAAATAATATATCCTCACGCCTTCCCACAATTAAAATTAGCCTACAGTAAAATGTTTGTTATCATTTAGAGTACAGCAAGGTCATATTTTCAGGAAATTACACTTAAATATCAACATGATTAACAATTCTATAAAGAGTTACGTGTAAATTATGTTACTTTGGTCGACGATTTAAAATTTGGTTTTTCGATACAGCGCCATCCATTGGCTACTGTACGTGAACAATGAATAGGTATGAATAATCAGAAAAACTTCATTTCTACATGAATGTATAGATGGCACTGTTATAACAAGACTCAATGTTCAACAGATGGCGCTTATGTTGGTTTTGCTACTTGAGTCTAGCGCGTAATCAACTTACATACTTAAATTTCACTTAGGACGCGAAATGCACTGTTAAATTATTAGATACGTTTACTATGAGACTGTATAATTTTTTATAAGTACCTAGTTAGAAACATAATTATACATCATATGGTATTTAGTATATAGTAGTAATATTTAGTAGTTATGTTCAAAATTGGAGGTATGGCCCATTGTTGGTGTATTTACTAACACACACATTAATTCAAATAAACATGAACACTAAACAACCAACTCATTGCAACGTGGGCGAATCTCATCCTTATACAATGGATGTTCCCACCCTTCAAAAACAACTACAAGTCCTCCAGCAACTAGCTTTGATAAAAAATGGTTGTGTACAATTTTGATAAAACACATCCCTAATAATATTGTTATTGTAAATCAAAATATGTTACAAGTTGGGCAAATAATCATTTAAGTCACTTACTGTAAAAATAAAAAGGTAATGAGAGATAGAGATTCGCTTGGTTTTGCACTCTGTTGGTCTTTTAGTGCTGAAAATTTGCTATCAGCTCGTTTTTTCTACCTTTACACCGTCCCAAAATAGTCCGACCGACCCGAAACGGTACACAGGTGTTGCAGAACCCTCTATACCAAAAGGTTAATTTTTTATAGATATATACCTATTATATCAATGTTCCTAAAGTGATTAATTAGTTCGGTTATTACTTGATCAGTAGTTGATATTGGTTTGCTTTGGTGTTATATTCTTATTCGCAATGTGATTATTTTAATGAGACACGAATTCAAGTGATGTTAATTCTCTTGACCCGTTTCTTTATATCAAGGCTTCAATCTCATTTATATACTTGGACGATGATCTAGGAAATTATTGATAGCAATAAAATAACAATATCGACAGCAAAAGTCATAATTGTAAATTATTTGTAGCTATCACATGTAATGGGTAATAATGAAAACTTTTTACTTTCTGGTTGATTTTTATTTTTTCATTGAAAACTTGACAGAAACTGGTCGTTTCATAATGACATTATTTTGTATATGTTAATATAGCAATTTAGAAGTAATTGTATGACCTTTAAATTCAAAAGTGCATTTACCTAAATGAAACCACTACTACCATATTGCAGAAAATCAAATTACGAAACTTTCCAAAATGAATTGGAGGTAAATTTATTAACAAAAAACTGTTAGCGTAGCCTTTTATTTACATAAATACTGTTACGAGTTTGTAAACATTGTCAGACTTTCAAAAATAAGTGCAGCAATGCCCACTACTCATTATCAATATCGCAGCAGTGCCGTCAAAGAACTACTTGTCACAGGTACGACAACTAAAGAACGTGTTTATACAGAAATGTTTTATAAACATTTTATAACTTAAAGACAATCACCCGGTAACGTCAATCAACTCGAATACAGACAGTAATATTGTCTGATCATTACAGAGCCCCGTCTGTTATGTTTTAACTCGCGCGACGACTACTGCACCGTAGTGAACAATAATGATAACGTTTCGGGGACCCTGTGTGAAGTGGTGTCCGGGATAGGAAAATAAGTGTGAGCCCGGTCAGGATGGGCTTTAGGTATATCATAAGGTTATCAGGAGCATGCAGTGGCCATATGACTAGCTGTGGTCAGTAAGCAATTGTATGTTTTCTTGATCTGACCTCCGACTCCCTCAGTTCATATTTCTTATCGTCTTGACTGAGTTACGCACATAAGATAGTGGATTCAATAAATGGGGTATGTTTGCGGATGATTACTTCAGTATCGAATGTCCAGAGAGCTTGAGTGACCACGCCATTTAGCTAATTGGTGCATTGACAAGTAAAGTAATCGTCACAAAGAAGCTCGATTATTTAGTGGGAAAATTTTATTATGTTGATGTGCTGATTAGGCGATCGTGCCATTTCAGGGTGGAGAGCAAAGCCGACGTGGACAGAGCGACGAGGAGAGGCTGTACCGAGCTCGAGGACCGAAATACGCTCGGGTACCCTCGCGACCCACACTCTCTGCGTCGACAACCTGCACATCCCTTGCAACATCGTGCGGCTCGCAAGGAACCCTTGCTCCCAACTACCCTACCATCCCTGAAAACGTTTCAACAGAAAGCAGTAGTGAAGACGAACAAGACGACACCTTTGAAAATACCCGTCGCCACTTCCAGCAGTTGAGACAAATCAGTTTGGGAAACGAATTCAAATACAAAATGGAAATGGAAATTAAGAGCGCAAAAGATGAAAATTTACGCAATTCCATTCCCTTCGTGAAACAACTGAGTACGGACAGCAATAAGGTTAAAACCGATTACACCATTAATGGCGATGCCCAACCCTACGGCCAGACAACCCAGCGCTTATATCTCTGGACACAGGTAAGAGAATATTGCATTAAAAATTAACAAGAAAATAGTTCTTATAGTGCGTACGCATCAATGATGGAAACTAGACGTTATTAACATAAAATTTTATTAGAATTGAAATAGCTTAATATTTTGAATTGAAGGGAAAGATGGGCGATAAGAACGTTCATAACTTCGTAGTTAGAGATTTTTCAGTTTCATTATTCAGTATTCAGCCACGCACTGCACGTAAAAGTCGTTAGTTACACTGTAAAATGTTTATAAACATACTCGAAATGCAGTTAATTCCTTTCATAGAGACCTACAAAACTGGTGTAAGTTGACACTAATTTTATTAATGAATCAATTAATCAACTGGAACTGCGTTAATTTTTGTTAATTAATGTAAACTTTTTGGATTAGCAATAATTTATTATCTGAATCGTCAAATAAACACACTGACACGTAGTATTCCTAAATAATTAATGATTTTGTGACGTTACCAGCTTGATTACGGGTAGGGTAGGGTAGCACAAGCTATAAGTCATACCCGCTGCCCTTTGATGGGTGTAAATACCACATAAAACTAGAATTCTACTTATAGGTGTGTTGGCTGTTTGAATAGTAGGTACATAAAACGGGACGCCCCACAGAACTTCCACACTTTCCCATGCATAGTTTATGCCATCACATTGGACAGAAATATAAATAAATTCGATTAGCAATCATATTATCATATGGCATATGAGTTTAAGAAGTTATGAATAATATACTACACCAGGTTAAATTAATATCAACTATTTACGTATTTTGCTTTACTTTCAATTACATGATTTTTTTATTTGTTGCAGATTTTAGCCGCTTTCGCTGTGTCTATGGGATCATTGATTGTTGGATTCAGTTCTGGATATACGTCGCCGGCGTTACCTAATATGAATTCAACTTTAACAATATCAGACGAAGAGGTGAGTTGTATTGAATTAATAATATTTTAGTTAATGAACCCTTTTGGAGTTTCATTTGTTCAACGCTGTTGCTCTGGAAGCGTGCTGTATGATAACTGCACCCTCGTGGATTATTCTGAATAAATGTTAGGTATTAATTCCCTGAAAATACAAGTAATTTTACATGTTATATATATGTTCTTACTACTTGACTGCCAGTATAACAGAAATATTGTTTACATTAAAACTTATCGTTCTATTACAGAAAAGCTGGGTCGGGGGACTTATGCCGTTGGCTGCATTGATCGGCGGCATCGCTGGAGGGCCGTTAATTGAGTACTTGGGACGTAAAATAACCATCATAGCAACTGCAGTGCCATTCTTTATCGGTTGGATGCTGATTGCAACTGCACCAAACGTAGCCATGGTGTTGGCTGGGCGTGCCCTCTGTGGAATCTGCGTCGGAGTAGTTTCCTTGGCGTTCCCCGTATACCTTGGCGAGACGCTGCAACCAGAAGTTCGAGGTGCTCTTGGTTTGCTGCCCACTGCATTTGGTAACACAGGAATACTTCTAGCATTCTTCGTGGGAAGCTATCTGAACTGGTCGAATCTGGCTTTCTTTGGAGCTGCCCTTGCTGCTCCGTTCTTCTTACTTATGTTATTAACGCCTGAGACTCCACGATGGTACTTCACGAAGAATCGTGTCAATGACGCACGCAAAGCTCTCCAATGGCTCAGAGGAAAAAACGTTAATATTGACCGTGAAATACGCGATCTAACGCGTTCTCAAGCCGATTCAGATAGACAAGGAGGTAATGCCTTCAGTCAACTTTTTTCTATGAAGTATCTACCTTCCGTCCTTATATCGCTCGGGCTGATGCTTTTCCAACAACTGAGCGGTATTAACGCTGTTATATTTTATGCAGCAACCATTTTCCAACTGTCTGGAAGTAGCGTGGACGAAAATTTAGCCAGTATCATCATCGGTATTGTGAATTTTGTATCAACATTTCTGGCAACCGCTGTAATAGACCGGCTAGGGCGTAAAATTCTCTTATACATCTCATCAGTCTCTATGATTATAACGTTAGTGACCTTAGGTGCTTACTTCTATTTGAAAGACGCTGGCGTAGACCTCAGCTCCTACGGGTGGTTGCCACTAGCCTCCCTTGTCATATATGTTTTGGGATTTTCAATCGGATTCGGTCCAATACCTTGGTTGATGTTGGGAGAGATTTTACCCTCTAAGATTCGAGGCGCAGCTGCTTCACTAGCAACAGGTTTTAATTGGACGTGTGCATTCATTGTTACCAAAACATTCCATAACATGCTTAATGCCATTAATATGTACGGCACCGTATGGTTGTTTTCTGTGATATGTTTAATTGGATTATTTTTCGTGATTTTCTTCGTACCTGAAACGCGTGGTAAAAGTTTGGAGGAAATTGAAATGAGACTGACAGGCGGTACTCGAAGGGTTAGAAATATCAATAAACCAACTCAGAATGGATGCTAAAAATACAGGCGCGCTGTAATGGACGTACATACGTAAATGATATGTACATTTGGAATGTTCTCGTTCAAGAGCGCGCACGCTAATGAGTGATGATCAAATCAATAAGGGGTGCAACTGGGCAAAGCGAATGTTCAGTGCATACTGAAGACTGATTGGGAATGTAGCCATAGATTCTCTTTATAGCGGTAGTCTATTTTTTACTGTAAATATATGAAATTTAATATGTATAGGCATAAATTGTCATAAATGTTCCTTTAATTATAAATGATATAAATGTCCTGCGATGACCATCGTTGTTCTCTGTTATATTAGTTCCTCTTTTGGATCTGTGTAAATAGACTCAATAATTTAGTAATTGTCTGTAAGTCCAACTACTTCACTCTGGAATACACAATTAGCATTGGTAATTTTTTTATGTTTATACGAAATTATAACACAAATTGTTAACTTCAGCAAAGAAATATGATCGACCTTTAACTATCCTGATCATGACAAATATTATATTTAGGTACTTCTATGACCAAATGATTATTTTAAGATTTGATTGATTTATATACATACTATGTAGTATATTAATTCTAAGTTTTTTTTTATTACTATTTGAATCCGTATATTACGGAGTCAATATTTATTCAAACTGTTTTTATAATATAAAATGAATAATCAACTTCTAGTTTTTTATTACCCTTATCGTAATGATGACCTGTGTACCAAATGACATGACGTAGATTTTTCTAAACGTGTCAAGGCTGTGATCTCTTTATCAAGCTTCATTCAGATGAAATTTGAGAAAATCTACCTATACATACTACTATAAACGTTCAGGTACTCTAAGTATGCATAAATATATGGGGATCAAGGTTACATACATTAGGAAGTTAATGAACTTCATACATATTGCAGGTCAACTCAGGTATTGTAAGTTTAGAGAGAACTGGCGCTCTACTCTCCCTGCCCCCCGATGGGGATTCGGCGTAATGATATACGTAGGTATGTATATAAAGTTCGGTTGAAGAATACACACATTACAAACAGTAGATATATAGATTTACAAATACAATTATCTTTTACACATTAATATACCTACTTAAAGTTATTAAATAAATATGTACACTATAGTATGGCTCGATAATCGTCATTCCTGGTTTTACTTACAATATGTATGCTGTTCTATTCTGTTCACAACAAATGGATGATTTCTCTGTAGTACTCACACCTCCACCAGAAACATACATTTTAGGTGCTAACGTGACAGATGACGACTCCATCACCGTTTCTCAAACACAAGTGTACATAGGTCTTTGAATTTCTTCTCAAGTGTATGTACATTAGTACATAGGTAGGTTTCTTCTCGAAGAGAAGGAAAGGAAAACAAAGGTCAAGGGATATTTAAGTATTCAATAAGCTTTGCAACATCTGCGCCATTGCGCAGAGCCTCTCATGTACCAATATACTCTGATGCTATGCTTCCTGCGTGGCTTAGATTCCCAATTGGATCCGATAGGTGGCGCTACGATCCATTATCAGAATAAAAAAATATCAAACTTGTATATTCGACTAACGACTGATAGCGGTGCGGCGATGTTGGTTGCCTATGTTGATATAACCCCACTGTAAGCTAAATGGATCTCGGTACTATCCTGTTCAAAAACCTAATAACACGTGATATGCGTTGCACATGTCTAGTGCAACGCATATCATTAACGACTGCATCATTAAAAAATGTTTATCGGAACATTGTAACAGATATGTTCAGGTGCACATGCTACTTTACAATGTACAACATAGGTATATACTGCAAACAAATGAATACATATACAATTCCTCGACATTTAGAAGTATATCTGACACCGTACTTTCCATGGATAACAAATACTAGATAGATCATTTTAAAAGAGGATACCCTTCCAGTGTATTGTCATTCCTACGTTAAAACTAAATGTTTATTAAAACAATGAAAGGCAGGTAGTGAGTAAATAAGTCAAAACCTTATTTTCTCCTAAAATCTTTCTATGATCTTAATCTTTATATAAACCAGTACCAGTGTGCTTTTGTACTTAAATACTACGGATCAGATATAGCACGAGCTTCACGGTGGAGAAAAACAACGAGAGGAAACTTGCATGCCTTTGAGAAGAAAGGGAAAAACGTATGTATAGTTGCGTTGAGAAACGGCGTCAGATGCGCCATCTACCGCGTTGGGACCTAAAATAGATAAGAAATTTAGATTATGGTAACATTGAAGGAGATAAACACCAATCAAATCTGAACTCAAATCAAATAAAAATATTTTTATTCCACATAGGCCCGGATGGGCACTTATAAAACGTCAAGAGCGTCTCAGCATTCGATAAACCGATGGAGATTGAGTTAATATAAGTCGCATTCATTACTTATTTTCAAAGTGAACTGAATGATATATAGTCAAGTATCGCCACAGCAGACTAAAAATACCAGCTTCGTCATAATA
>JACCPG010004410.1:0-24428 GCA_016069955.1 Drepana arcuata | reverse complement strand
ATGTAAGTCTAGAGAGAACTGGTGCTCTATACCCTCAGCCTACCCCTTTAGGGACTAGGCGTGATGATATGTATGTATGAAATCTGCCTCAAAGATAGGTAGATTATTCGCTGGTTACACGTCTTACCAATTAAGTCAAGTTAAGGTGAAAAAAACCGAGACAAAGCTTTTTTTACTTCAACCCATCAACCCATTTCAAGCGACCATTTCAAAGATATGAACGAAATTAATCAGTCCATTAAGGTGTATCGTTGTTGCAAAGTTTACTTTAGAAACATGAATTTCATACATTAAGAATGTATCAAGAGCTGGAAAGTGCAGGTCGCTGGAATTTTCCATAAGCATTTCTATCCACGACGAAGGGGCAAAGAGTTTTTTAAATATATATTGGTGCTTTGAAACACGGAGATGCGCGAACTATATTAATATTACATGAGAGTGCCCGACTTTGTACGAACGAAGGTGGATAGCTGGAATAACCAATTTTTGAAATGTCCGACTCAGGTGTCGTGACCGAGACGGTTCGTTTGAAGCTATACTCAAGAGTCAGTATCTTTTAAAGATGCCTCCTTTGAGATCGATACTTAAGTGTCTGGACCTGCCTCTTATGTGTCTGTGTTTCTATGTTTTACTAACAAATAATGAAATTCATATATTGAAACGTGGTGGCCCAGTGGTTTGAGTATATTTAGGTGACGCCGTGAAAGAGAGTGAGTCTGTTCCCGCCCCTCGGAGATCACAGTGATACATATTTGAATATCATCTGGTGAGTCCATCACCATTACTCAAGCAGCCGTATGCAGGTTTCCTCTCGATGTTTTCCTTCACTGTAAAGCTCGTGGTTTGACTTATCACTGTAATGAGATGTGAGAGCCGTGGTGGCCGAGTGGTTCGAGCAGTTGCCTGCGACGCAAAGGTCGCAAGTTCGAATCCCGACTGTACCGATGAGTTTTTCTGAACTGTACTTATGTTCCGAATAAGTCATAGGTACAGTCGAGATTCAAGGTTGCGATCTTTGTGTCGCAGGTAACTTTAACCACTCGGCCACCACGGCTTTTTATATAGTATATATATGCTGCAAAAAAAAAGAAATTAAATTGAGGGCAATATTTAATTTTCGACGTCTGTCTCCTTTATAAAGAACCTAGACACGTAAATGTGGAGATTGGAGCGCGGATTCGGAATCAATTCCTTTCCGATTGCGAGTAACGGACGCGTTGTGAATAATGCCCTGTGTGTGATCAGTGCTCAGCCATCGGTAATGTGGTAGGCTCTCGGCTTATATCTGTCTGAAGATATAATTAAAAGTGTAATCTAATTTTTTAGGTCACAAGAATATTAGTTTATTTAATAATAGCTGTGTCCCGAGGTTTCGACCATATAAAAATCGATAACATTAATACAATTTTATTTTAATTAATTTTGTGGAACAATAAAAATCCTTTGTGTTAATACAGCTGTTAATCTCTGTGTCAAATGTATTTCGATTTCGCTCAGCCGTACTGTCGTGATTGTGTAACAAACACCTATAAATACATACTAACAATCTTTCGCATTTATAATATTATAGTAGGTAGGGTTAAAATGTTGCAATAATAATAATATATCCTCAAGCCTTCCCAGGGGTGCCAGTGGGAGGGGTAGGCAGAGGTTCACACTTCAGGCCGCGGGTAGGTACTGCTTTACAAAATAATTAAGTAAGTTCCATAGATACCTGTCGCCATGTTTCTTTATTGCATACACTTCATACGTCAAATTACGTATGTTAGTAGTAATAGCCTTCAGAACATCCAATATTGGTCATAACCAATATCCATGTTGAGTAGCTTGGCCCACATTCCATGCGGTCTGGCTCGGCTTCGGTCGAATAACGCAGAAACCGCTATTGTGTTGCGACGCATCTTATACATCTGTTGAAGGAAGTGGTTGTTTCGGTCTGAAATTATCTAATGGAGACTCTTGTTGCACAAAGTATTTAATACTAGATTTACCCCGCGGTTCTATCTGTGTTAAATTTGATTTTAGTTTGCTGTGCCCGAGACTTCGACCGCGTGGAATTTAACAAGCAAGTTGTTGCAACGTTACTACGTAGTAAAGTTAACATCAAGGTACATATTATATAGTACAAGATTTTTTTACATATTCTTTTTTGTAGTTCCTATACAGAAAAGGCTAATAAGAAGAAAGAGAACATGGATAATGGAGCTATCTCGAAGTAGCGCAAAGGAGTACGTTACGTACGTATGCGATGGACACGTCAGGAGTACTCGAAACCGGCGAGCATGTATCAGAACTGGCGCTCTACCTTCTCGGCCTACCCTGTTAGGGACTCGGCGTGATGATATATTATTGCAATTAATATTGCCCGTGATTCGTAGCTTTTAATACAGTATACAAATGTTTAAACATAATAATTAGGTGTGTTTTTTTATGATACACATATTCTTATATAGCTTAATTTTTCTTGTTGCGATTTTATCTCAATGCATGTGGTCTCCTGTAACCGAAGGTACACTTTTTTGTACTTTTCGTATATCTTTTGTTGTAAATAATAATAATAAAACTTTATTCAATAAAAAATTAATATCTTGTTGGGGAGATTCAGAAGAGTGAGAGAGAGATCAATAAATATTTTTTTATTAATAATTACGTAAATGTATGCTGCCATCTTTAAAAATACCACGACTAGTAAATACATAAGACGTAAATAGTTAGGTAAATAAATAGATCCCTACTGTAATTAAATTGTAGCATATCAAAGCGTGTGGTCCCAGAATCCGAGCTAATAATCCTCTCGAACCACAGCGGTGTAAGTCCTCAAGTGTTTATATTTAAACCTGACTGGTTTCCTACGAGGCTTTATTTTTGCAGCCGAAGCTGGTAATATAGGTTTAATTGGCACACAGTAAATATTTATTGTGAACTCTACAGGAGTCCTGTGACGTCACAGCGACGTCAGTCTCTAAGGCAATAGTGCTTCTAAGTGCAGCCTCTTGTTTAGATACGTATATACTCCTTCTAATAGTATCAGTGTGAATGTCTGTGAGGGCGATTCTTTCTTTTCCATGTGAAAACTAGAAATTTATCAAAGAGATACAATTTTAGTTGGATTAACCAATAGGATACTTTTTATTCCAGAAAAAATCTATTAAATGAAATCTTATTTCACATGGGTGAAATTGCAAGGTGCAGCTTGTATGTATACATTCAATTGTGAGGGAAGTGCAAAAGGTCGGTAAAATGTCCACGCTTAGGACTCGTGGCCGAGTGGTTTCAGTAGTTGTCCTTGCAACGCAAGGATTGCACGTTCCAATCCCGACCGTACCAATGAGTTTTCCTGAAGTCAATTACAATGAAACACAGTGCAAGCTTTACGGTTAAAGAAAACATGGTGAAGAATCTTGCATACTTTTCAGAAGACATTCAAAGTATGCACTCACCATGTGCCACGTTGGTACTTTAATACAATAATAATGATGTAAGAACTTTTAAATATTTTGTATGCCTACGGGCGGGACATAGTGACCTCGTTGTGTTTTAATATCTATTTGTAATGCCTATGTTCAGAAAATATGATGAGCCGTGGTGGCCCAGTGGTTCGAGCAGTTGCCTGCGACGCAAAGGTCGCAAGTTCGAATCCCGACTGTACCAATGAGTTTTTCTGAACTTAAGTACAGTGATTACTCACACCACGAGCTTTACAGTGAAGGAAAACATCGAGAGGAAACCTGCATACGTCTCAGATGAAATTCAAAGGCGTATGTATAGTCGTGCTTGAGTAATGGCGATGGACTCGCCATCTGCCACGTTGGCACCTAATATACCTCTGGCGGAAAGTGGGTGTGTGGATTACCTATACACCTCTGCCTACCCCTTCGGGGATCCTTGTGGGAAGGCGTGAGGATATATTATGTTCAGAAAATAAAGATGATTTGATTTGATTTTGATTTGATTTAATATGATATTTACAATAAAAGGAGGTTGTTCTTTCACCTCTACCTACCCCTTAAAAAATACTCTTATGGGAAGACGTGGAAATACAACTGCAGAATCACGTCATATTGTAAGTAAGAGGTTTCTCAGGACGGGAAATCATGATCGGTAAATTATCTGTCTAGTTTCATCAACCAAGCTCGACATTCATCGGAGACATATTTCGAGGAATCGGAGGAATAGATATTTCGGCAGTTCCTATTTTGGTTACAATATGCGCGCAGCTAATACTAGACTTCCTAGGAGAATATAAAGTGGCATGATACACACGGCCGCGCAGACTGTGACACAATTTTTTTTTACACAGTTAATTTAATCATTATATATCAATTCAGTTCTTATTCATCAGTCAACCGACAATAACGGCTCTCTATCATTCCATAAGTTACCCAAGTTGTCTTACATTGTATCAGTAAACACTGTTTAAGTGTATTAGGTTACACAATATTTGTGCTCGTACAAACTGTGTGTCGATTTTGTCTGCCTAAAGTCAGATTTTAATTATATAGGATCTTTTTCGATAATAGACGATTCCACATATCTATTCAAAATTAATTTATTATAATCGAAAGGTATATAATTTTCTAAGCTGTCGAAATTAGTTAAAAGTACCTACCTACCTATGATTCTGCTCTTATTTGTTTATTGCTAAAATAACAATAAAAAAATAAGTGACAATAATAAACGATTTTCGGCGGCAATTTTAAAAGACAGATGAATGTGAATGAAACGAAAGAGGTCTGTATTTCTAGAAAGAACTGGCTTTGCATACCTCGTGGCCTGATGATATGTTAATTATAATTAAATCTACATACATACATACATTTAATCACGCCTCTTTCCCGTAGAGTTAGGCAGATACCACTTCTTTCCAATTGCTACGATCTCTACATATTTCTTTCGCTTCGTCCACTTTCATTATTCTCTTCATACATGCTCTTCGGTTTAGGGTGCTCAATTAAATTTAATCCAACAGAATACTATGCACACTAAGGGCTCGCGAGTCTCATCAACAGTTTCCAAGCCGGGGGGTAATTAGGCAAATCTAGGCAGACTCGGCTCCAACAATGCCTTTGATTAGTGGATTACTGGCGGGGACCGTTCTAGCACCTCGTGTATTCTTGGTTTGTGTTCAATGTTTACTCAATAGAAGTTCTGCTATTGTTTTAAACCGAGTTTAGAGCTTGTACGTTGATGTGTTGGTGGTAGTATTTGCTACTGAAACTTTCCTATTTTAAGTAACATCGGTGAACTTAATTAAAAAATCCATGACATTGATCTTTAGGAGGGAATAGTTCCTAATTTTAAATAAAAAAGTGTACGCTAATATAGAACTCAAACAAAACGATAGAAACAACATTTATATCCTATTAATATTAGGAACACAAGCCGTGGTGGCCGAGTGGTTCGAGCAGTTGCCTGCGACGCAAAGGTCACAAGTTCGAATCCCGACTGTACCAATGAGTTTTTCTGAACTTAAGTACAGTGATTAGTCACACCACGAGCTTTACGGTGAAGGAAAACATCGAGAGGAAAACCTGCATACGTCTGAGAAGAAATTCAAAGGCGTATGTATAGTCGTGCTTGAGTAACGGCGATGGACTCGCCATCTGTCACGTTGGCACCTAATATACCTCTAGCGGAAAGTGGGTGTGTGGGTATTACCTAGACACCTCTGCCTACCCCTTCGAGGACCCTTGTGGGAAGGCGTGAGGATTAACACTTGAGTATTATTATGTTTTATGATTAATTTCATTCATCCATTGTCTATCAAGTCTAGAGAGAACTGGCGGTCTATTCTCTCTGCCTACCCCGTTTGGGCTTCGGTGTGATGATATGTATGTATAATATAGACTATGAGCTGCATTACGGAGGATCTGTTTTATTTAAGAAAAATAAACTTTCAAAGTGATAAAGTTTTACGGGGTCGAGGTCTTTGATACACCAATAATGTATAAATTTAAGTGCAGTGCCATACAACGTGGCAATGCCGCTAGTCTTCTTGGCACCCTTCCGCGTGACACAGATTTGGGACATTTATTCTATTTATAGTTAGTTTATATTTATTATTACTTTGTCTCTTCTATATGTTATTAAAGCTGAAATTCACTTGATTTCAGTTAGAAACGAAAGTGCAGTAAGTTGATATTCACTGATATTAACCTATTCTAGCGGGGAAATACATACACTACTTTTGAGCTCCCAGCGGGGGAAGCCGCGGACAAAAGCTAGTATATATATGTATATATAATCCAAACAATCCCCCAAAAAGCACAAGTCCACGATGCTCTTTAAAAATATTTGCAGCAGATAACACAAAAGAAAATACCCTTAATTAAAAGCTAAAATTAAAAGCTAAAGAGATTTGCTGGCTATTCAAATTGCATGCAATATGGCGCGTCACAAAGACGGTAATTAGTTATTTTTCCCTGTTCTTTTCCCGCTTATTTTAATTTTCGAATATTGTTTTGCTGACGTAATTCTTAATTTACGTCCAAGATCGTGACGTACTTGAGTACTCTGGCAGGGAATAAGTGGCAGAAAGAAGACGAATAATTATAATTTACAATCGGAGAACAATAGAATATTGTATTCTTATGAAGAGAGTTTTTTTATGATTAATACGCAAACGGGAAATGCTTATACGCTAATATGACCAATTATCATCAGATTAGCCGTGTTTCCTAGAAATATACTTCAATAATTAATAATAGAGCATATTATCTTGGCTTCTGATAAAACTTCCAGGTAGGTTTGTACGTCTAGAGAGAACTGGCGCTCTATTCTATCTGCCTCTCCCGTAAGACTCAGTGGGATGATATGTATGTAAATATGTATATATAAATGCCTGCAAGACAAATCCCGAATGTACCAAATGTTCAAATCCCGACTGTATCCAAAAGTTTTTCTGAAACCTGCATACGTTTGAGAATAAAATCAATTGCGTATGTGTTGTCGTGCTTGAGTAACGGCGTGGATGTGTACTACCTATACCAAGGCGAGACGATATAAATAATCAAAGTTACCATATTATTACTAATTATATTATAATGTATTATGCTTTATAAGGAAAGCAAAATGAATATATAAAAAAGAAAAAAATATGGGTACCGATTTGCTACGCGTTAATGTAAGTACGTAGCTCCTGAAATAAACAGGGTGTAAAACCCAAACGAGACAATAAGGGTTGTTTTTCCTACAGAACTCTAAAACATTACATAAATATGCTAAGCTTTAAATGTTATTTAGCAACAAAACTCCCGCCTGATCTCAAGCTCAAACAGCGCAGAAACAATAGCAACTTTATTTAATCGTTCGCCTGATGAGAAACATGATGGCCTGCAGTTAATTTTATCACTATCTCTCGACATTAAAACGAAAAGACATGGCGCAGTATACAAAATAATTAATTACGCCCAAGATATTAGCAGTATCGAGGTACTCTTAACTTTACTGTATGTTTATAATATTGTCAGAGTGTTGACACTAGATGGCGCTGACAATATAAGGAGCAGTTCCTAGATCGCGCTATAAGGAGTCTCGTCTTGCCTTACCTTACCTAATGTGCTAACTTTCCAAAGTTAGTCAAACCCAGCTCTCTAGCTCACGAATTAGCAACGCACTAGATCGAAATGCATATTCCACAGGGGGTCTCCTTAGCTGAGCGTGCTTGCTTAGCACCTAGACTAGAAGTGTCTGGCTGCGAGGTTGTGGTTTCGCTATTATTTGGTTGAGTAGGAAAAGTTGCCGGCTTTAACACTGTGTGTTAAATAAAAAAAATTGCAACATCGCAAATATTTCGATTAGTTTTAATATTGATTCGTTATTCCGCACAGCCTCGTTTGAGTGATATTAAGATTTCCATAAAACCACCATAACGGTAGCTATTGATGTGCACAATTACATGTATTTAGCTTCACCCATTCTAGGATGTACCAATGAATTTTTTTCTGATCTGAAGTGCAAACAGGGATTCAATGCAACCCTATTTTACAATAAGGGTAAACATCGTGAGGAAACCTTACATTTAAGGAGATATTCTTAGACGTATATGTAGACGAGCTTGAGAAACGTCGACGAGCTCTCCGTTGGCGCTTAAATATATCTCAGGCAATCGGCTCAAGTATGTATATATACATATACACTTTTGAGTTGTTACATAATTACATTCTTATTAGTTTCGTATGCCTTTTCTCACCGGTTCCGAGTAGATACTCTTGATGTTCCCATAATTGAACGTCCGAACGTTTTGATAGTAGTTAGAAGATATTTTTTTCTTCCTTCACACACTTTCGTATTTTGTAACTGTTTTGTTAATCTTACTTCAATCATCCATTATGCATGCATCCAGTCCTTGAATTAGTTCTGAAATATAAAATTATACTAAATAATAAATTGTATTTATTTAAGGGTCTCGTTATTCAAATTACTGCAAAAATATAAATATTTCAGTGAAAACAACCAACTTTATGACGTTAATCATGATTACGTTCCGTGTTTTACCAGAGTAGTATATCTTGGCATTTGCACTCAACCACTCGAGGGCCAATATTGATAAGTGTTTTAACATCTCCATATTGTTGATAAAAGATCAGCTTATATCGTGTTTGCTATTTAACCGTCCAAATCAGTATTTATTGAAACCTTTAACCAAAATGACGGTCCCATGTTATCGTCTGTTAATATTAAGCCTCTTTTTTCTTATCCAATCAATCAGTGGGTCTCCAAGAATAGATCCTTTAGTTGACACAAAGTTGGGTTTGGTTCGAGGTCTAAAGGCTTCCGATGGAGACTATGCTATGTTTTTGGGAGTACCTTATGGAAAGGTTAACGAATCGAACCCTTTTGGGGTAAGTAGGAAGTAATTGTATTTAACTTAAATAGTATCGTATATACTAAAGTAGTATTGGTAATTTATTTAATATTTCAAGATACATACAGAAAAGATACATTAGGAGAAAAGAAGGAAAGAGCGATCTCGTCGGTCGAAGCACTCGAGCTCTAATATCATCTTGTATTAATTTCGTGTTAGATCCTTTTTTATAAATGTTTGAGTATACCACTACCACTTTTTGCAGGTATCCGCACCTTATCCAGAATTTGAAGACGTATACGACGCGTATGAAGATTTTGCATCCTGTCCACAGTTAGGATCAACGGGCTCAATGTACCAGAGTTATGGAAGAACCCTTGATTGTCTTCGGTTAAACATTTATGTCCCCAGCTCGGCTAGTTCAAGAAACCGATTGCCTGTTATGGTTTACGTTCATGGCGGTGGATTCAGTGGTGGATCCGGTCAAGACGTTGGTCCGAAATACATTGTCAGACATGGCGTAGTCTTGGTATCTATTAACTATCGCCTTGGGCCTTATGGATTCATGTGTCTTGACATACCAGAGATTCCTGGCAATCAAGGCCTCAAAGATCAACTTTTGGCTTTTAGATGGATCAAGGATAATATTGAATCGTTTGGGGGTGATTCAAGAAAAATATCAATATTCGGCGGAAGTGCTGGTGGTATGTCTACTGATTTGCACTTAGCATCAAATTCGGAAAAACTTTTCAGTAAAGCGATAGTCCAAAGTGGTAATTCTTTATCGCCTGTATTCTATGAACCAATCAAAGATGCTCCAATTGGATTAGCTAAGCAATTGGGTTTCGAAACGGAGGATTTGAATGAAGCCTTGACATTTTTAGCTTCAGTTGATGCTGATTTAGTAATTGCAGCTGTTTCCGAACTAGATTACAACTTCACTCCGTGTATAGAAAAGGAATTTGACAATGTAGAAAGTTTTTTGACTGAAGATTGGATCAAATCAGGAAGATCTAAAGTAAAAAATATGCCAATACTAATTGGTTTCAACAGTGACGAGTCCTTTATGGATTACTACAAGGATGAAGAATTTTTCGGAAATATAAAAAGCAAAATAGAAGATAAACTTGCTTTTGGCTTTGATATACGCAGTGAAAAATTTAACGAAATAGTGAATGATGTTAAAAAGTTTTACATAGGCGATGATACAGTAGATGAGGATGTTAGGTTGGGATGGGTGTATTTCGATTCAGATTGGACCTTTAACTACCCCACGGAGAGATCTGTTGATAAGTATATTCAAAATGGCGCCGGAGATGTGTACTATTATGTGCTCTCGTATGTTGGAGATATGGTTTCAAGCAGGCGGGGCATTAACGGCACACAATTTGGAGCTGGACATGGAGACGAAGGGAATTATTTATTTGATGCTAGTTCCAAATATGGAGACCCCACCCCCAAAGATCAACTGACAATAGACCGTTTGACTACTCTATGGTGTAACTTTGTGAAATATGGGTAGGTACTTTTATCATATTTTAATACGTATAAGCGTACTTTGTAAATTATTTCCCCGCAAAAGGTAAATTGTGTTATTCTCGTGCATCATCACTATTGACCCCAGTATGTCAAATGTTTTTAAATATCTTTAGCAACAAAGAAAACCTATTTATATGCAGTAACAAAGATTTTCTCATATGTTTAGTTTGGTGTTGCAAGCGTCCATAGGCGGCGGTAACCGCTTACTATCAGGCGGACGGCATGCTTGTTTGCCACCCATGTAGTATAAAAAATGTATATATATAGAGATAGAAATATTTTTCTTCTTTTATCATACTAAAACATGTATTCCATATCCAGATTTAAATGTTGCAAATTTTTACTCGTAAGCATGTCTTTTATATCTTAATTGGTTTCAGTGATCCAACTCCGGAAACGTCAGAACTACTGCCAGTCAAATGGAAGCCCAATACAAGCGGCTCTCTTAGATACTACTTAAACATTGACTCTGAACTGAGTCTCCAAACAAGACCCTTACATCAACGTCTGGTATTTTGGGATCTCGTCTACAAGGCGCATGAGGATCAAGTTATTTGTCCTAGCTGTGGTGGATGGAGGAAATAATACCTTAATAACAATAAAGTCTGTTTTATGATAAATATTTACATTCGTTTTTTATTGATACAAAAGAAATTACTTCCAATTCATATCCAGGAGCACGCTGTGCGAAATTTTAAGGGCTGAACCATGACTTGTTTTGGCATTCATGATCCAATATTGTTTAAGGAATGCCTTAAATCACGATTATAATACTGTCTCGCCCTTTTAACCAGGACAATTAAATAGTACATATGATACGGCCTCTGATTCTATATATAAAAAAATATATATAGAATCTATATCTCTGATTCTTTTTGCCATCTAATCGTACCCGTATGAATGCACTTGACAACAAAATAGCTTATCTTGACGAAATAATCTTATGACATAGCAGCTCAATGGTGTTACTGAGAAAAGCATTTATCACGTATTTTGGTGAACTGTCACCACACCCTATGGATACTTGCTATGCCAAACGCATCAATTTCTCCAACCCAGTACTTAAGTACTGCTTTTATAGTCTAGAGATTCTGTAAAAACTGTTTTAAAGGCTTCATGGCGGAATGATTGATCAGTTCCTTGAAAAGTAAAGAATTTTTAAACCACCCATTTACCAGTAAGTTTTTTTATAACTTTACCTACAGTGATTTATACGAGAATTTAGTACAAAAATATTGGATGGATATGGGTAACGCACTTAAGATTTTATTATATCCATATATAATATGAATCATTGAAATATGAAAATGCATGTGTGTGCGTGTACGTTTATGTATGTGTGAGTGTGGTAAAGGTTAGGATTTTGTGAAACTAAGAGTGTAGAATATTAGGGTTATTAAAGTAGATCACATGTAGTCAAGGTCATCACGATACATGCACAATTTTTTCGGGGGAATTTATTGTGTCAAGATTATTTCACAGGTCGATTATCTTTGACATTAATATCAACCTCCACATCTTGTTATCGTATTATCAAACTGTCGATATACGTATGTGTGTTAATACTGTAGGGCATTGTGTGATAAAGTTTTTAGTATTAAATCTATATACTTATTATGTAATGTTTTTCCAACTACCTGGATCAAATCGATCGGACGCTCAAGGACGGGAACGTAAAGAGTACTCGAAACCGACGAGCATGTATGAAGATACTGAAAACTGACGAAGCGAAAGAGGTATGTAAGTCTAGAGAAAACTCGCGCTCTATACTCTCTGCCTACCCCGCTAGGGACTTGGCGGGATGATATGGTGATGATGGTAATATATTTAAGAAGAGGCTCAGGAATGTCAGATTTCAACCATTGCTAGAACGCCATCTACCATGCGCGCTATGGACATCCGGCGCCATCTGTTGTCGCCTCCAGCTGACTCATCGTAGACTTAATTGCTTTGTAAAATTTTAAAAAGAATTTGTGTTTCTGCGTTGACTGACTTGCCATCCGTCATGTTGGCATCCCAAATACACACAATACAGTTTTTCACCGTACCTCATGTTTATTGAAGGAAAATACATGAAGAATGACGTTTGATTCCGAAAAGGTTTTATTTCGACCACAGTAGTAATTATGAATGCCGATAAATTAAAAAATATAATGTAACGTGAAGTCGCCAAATGTACATTCAAGCCTTTGTTGCTAATTAATTGCAGACCTTTTAGAAATATTATCGGATGGGATATCGCTCGGCCGACTCGCTCCCGGTTAAGGTAATGGCGTGTAAAATTAATGCCCTACAGTTTTTGACAGTTCTCTATTAGCTCCGGAAATTAATAACACCCGGAAAGAAATTACTTGTTCTGACGTCATATCGATTCATTTAAGCAGTATTGGATTTTGAAGTGTTTTGTTTTTAATTTTTTTTTTATTATCTTCATACCTTCTCATAAGGATCCCCAAGAAAAGAGGTGTAATAGCGCCCTGTTTTTCGCCACATATATATTAAGGTGTCAACATTAGAGAGCGACTCCATCGCCGTCTCTTAAGCATGACTATACATACGTCTTTACCTTCTGAAACGTATCCTGTCCACTTCACGGGCTTTTTCGATAAAGCAACATGGGTATGAAACCTGCATACGCTTTAGAAGTAAACATACATCATCATCCACTCATCACACTACATCCCTCTTTTGCTTCGTCCACATTCATCAGACTCTTCATACATGCTTGTCGGATTCGAGTACTCTTTTTCCCGTCATCAAGACCTTACCGTCCTTGGGCGTCCGATCGATTTGATCAAGGTAGTTGGAACGCGGTCTTCCTCTGCCTCTTCTTGCACACACTTTCGTTTTGTATAGAGTAAATTAAATGTCGTATAATTATGTACAGACGTGCTTGAGAAATTGACTCGTCACTGTCACGCAGACTCCTAATTGTCTCCGGCATATAGAGGGCGTTTTTTCACGCTGGCGTAAAAAAAACTATCGTGTATTAGATTATACACACTCCTAGTTACATTTTATTAAAAATGATAGCAACTAGGCAAAATCTTAATAGCATTTGTAACGGTATAATTGGCGATTTATTATCGAAACGTTGGACATATCTGATTCAATGCCATTGTTATCTTTTGTTTTGCAAAGGTTTATGCTAGCTTACTCTACGGTGGGACGTTGTCTTCTACATATTACCCACTTTTTGCCAGAGATATGTTTTGCGTGCCCACGTGACCGATGGCGAGTCCATCGCCGTTACTCAAGCACGACTATATCTACATACGCCTTTGAATTTCTTCTCAGACGTATGCAGGTTTCCTCTCGATGTTTTCCTTCACCATAAAGCTCGTGGTGTGGCTAATCAGCCACATGAAATGAGTCGCAAATGAAAATAAAACATTTTTAAATTAATTTAAATTATTGGATGTATTATAATATAAAAACGGATGTACAATATTATATTTAATTCAAACGAATTGTTTAACTATTGCGAATAGCAGTACAAATAAATTTATGCGCATATAACTCGCTGAATTATCTGTGTCTTCGCTCTCTACGTTATCAATAGTTTCAGGTGTTACACCAAGCGGGTACATCGTCTGCAAGTGGCCATTGGCTTTGTAGAACAGGTCCCAGAACGCCATTCTATCGTTATATGGTCTAGAACCAACCGTGAGTTGAGAATTGATGTCTAAGAAGTGATATTGGGAGCCGTTCGTGATCGGTAGCCATTTAACTGGTAATAAAGTGTTTGTTTCTGGTGTTGGATCACTGAAATAAAAAAAATATCATAAATTTTTAAATAACTTGGTACAATTCGACACAAATTGACCTAGTTGGAAACTAAGCAAAACTTATACTATGAAAACTAGACAACGATACACATAGCTATATACATAAATCCATAGAACATCCAAAAATGTGGTACATAACTCGTGTTCATCAAACAAATATCTGCCCTCAGCGGGAATCGAGCCCGCGACTTCAAGCTCCGCAGTTAGGAGCTCTGACCGAAGAACCTAGAGCCGAAGGTCGTCAATAATATAATGATATCTTGTTAGAGACGTAGTGGCCTAGTGGTTCAAAGAAAGAACGTAAGTACATTAGTTACTCACACCACGAGCTTTGATTTGAAGAACGTACGTACGTATGTAGGTTTTTTTTTTTATAGTTTCTTCTGTTACCTCTGATGTGGTGGTCAGAGACTTTGTTTTTCGATTTGCTATTTTATTTAGGTAGGTAGGTAGGTGTGCTGTAATCAATGAATTCTGCCTGCATATATTTGTTGTTGAGAATATTTGGTACATACGTACGTACGTACGTTCGTATAATCGTACTTGGGAAACGGCGGTAGAGTTGCCGTCTATCACGCTGGCAACTTAATATATCTCGGGCGAGAACGAAAAAAGGGTTAAACCTATGTCCATGTATCTTGGGAGTCTGCTGGGAAGGCTTGAAGAAACTTCTTAACCGATCTTAATAGTCACTAGTTTAGATGTTTTCGACAAACATTGCGACACATTTTTAGATACTGTATATACAATATTTAAGTATGTAAACAGATATACAAAGCGAAAGTGTGTGCAAGATGAGGCAGAGGAAGACCATGTTCCAATTACCTAGATCAGATCGATCGGACGCTCAAGGACGGGAACGCCAAGAGTAGGTACTCGAAAGCGACGAGGGAATGAAGGGACTTATGAATGTGGACGAAGCGAAAGAGGTATGTAAGTCTAGAGAGAACTGGCGCTCTATACTCTCTGCCTACCCCGTTAGGGACTCCCCCCCGTTAGGGGATAATAAGCTGTACACAATAAACGTTTCGTAGTTTTATCTGGTAAATAATAAAACTTGCCGAATGTAGTTTCGATCAATCAAGCAAAAGGTATCCGGACAAAAAAAAAAACAAGAAAAAAGAAGAAGACAAGAAAATAAACCTTTGGCAATGCTTCTCGACTGCTAAGAAGCTCGTTAAAAGCTCGTATGTAACAATGTTTAAATGAATACGTTTAGGCCTAGCATATGAGAAACATCAGCCAGTTAAAAAATAAATGTATACATACCCATATTTGACAAAGTTTGACCATAAAGTGGTCATCTTGTCTATAACTGCTGCATCCGCGGCATTGGCTGGGGGCATGTATGATATGTCAAATAGATATCCTAGCTCGTCGGCATGGTTGGCACCTCCTGGTACACTCTCGATCCCCACTCGATGCCTTACAAAGTTTCTTTCCCCTACATAGCTAAATCGGTATATGTAACTTCTTCTAGCGCCATTTTCCAAATAACGATCCAAACTCCGATGTGAAGGATGGATCACAAATATGTCACCGTCGAAATCTGCGATTTGCTTCGTCATATTTATATTTAGTTCTTCATCGCCGACATAGAAATGGCGCGCCACTTCGATCATACCCTTAAAATCTTCATGTTCGGAGTCGAATAGACTAGTGAGACGGTCTTCAAATGTATTTAAGTATTGGTAGGTCTCCTCGGGAAGAAAAGCATAAACCATCATTAGCTCGTCATCTGTAAAACCTATCATGACATCCATGTTTTCAACTTTGGGCATGTCGTTCCCCAGCCAATCAGAAGAAAGGAAATTATCAACACCCGCCATTTTCTTTTCTACACATGGCGAGAATGGTATCTGCAAATCACTCACAGCTTGAATGAGCTGAAGGGGCTCAATAGTTGCTAAATGTGATAAAGCATCATAAATATTGTCAGTCTGGTGTCCAAAGTGATTAGCCAGTACAAATGGGGCTGTGGGGTCAGGCTTAGCGAAACTATACATGAAAGAGGTACCACTCTGTACAATAGCTCTTTGAAAAAGTTGCTCTTGTTCAGAAATCATATGAAGGTCGACAGAAATACCGCCCGCACTATTGCCAGCAACAGTTACACTACTAGGGTCGCCGCCGAAAGCCTCGATGTTATTTCTAATCCATTTCAAACCTAACGCTTGATCTTTCAGCCCTTGATTTCCTGGTACTTCTGGGATATCGAGACACATGAAGCCATATGGACCTAAGCGGTAATTAATTGTTGCAAATATTATGTTTTGCTTCACAAAGTAGCTTGGTCCATATAAGAATCTTCCAGCAAAGCCAATACTAAAGCCACCTCCGAAAATCCACACCAGTACCGGAAGCCGTTCGTTGCCACTGATAGTACTCGGCACGTATATATTTATGTCAAGGCAGTCGAGAGACCCCGCCAAAGTATGATTAAATTCTTCTATTTGAGGACAAATTGACGAGTCATCATTAGCATCGAAAATGCCGTCGAAGTTTGGAAATGCTTCTGGTGCCTAAAAGGAAAGATACACACTGAATTGTATGACTATGACAACCCTGATCATGATACCGGTGTAGAGAAAATATATATAAATGACAGATGACGATGGACTCGCCATCTGTCACGTTGGCACCTAATATACCTCTGGCGGAAAGTGGGTGAGAAAATCATAGGTCTATATAAAATTGCTATATAAATAATTATGAGAATGAAATGAATTAGATAAAGGGAATATATATTTTTTTAATTTACAATTAAAACATTTAACAAAATTTACTGTTGGTGCCGTGGTGGCTGAGAGGTTCGGGTAGTTGCCTGCGACACAAAGATCGCAAGTTCGAATCCCCACTGTACCAAAGAGTTTTTCTGAACTTAAGTATAGTGACACCACGAGCTTTACGGTGATGAAAATCATCGCGAGGAAACCTGCATACGTCTGAAAAGAAATTCAAAGGCGTATGTATAGTCGTGCTTGAGTAAAGGCGATGGACTCCGTCGGACGGGCATCCGTCACGTTGGCACCTAAAATATACCTCTGGCGGAAAGTGGGTGTGTGGGTACTACTTATACAACTCTGCCTACGCCTTCGGGGCCCTTGTTGGGAAGGGGTGAGGATATAAAATTTACAAAAGCAGTTGCAAACCCAACTAAACTTTATTTTACAAATATGCTTCAACAGACTACACGTGAACTACAAAATCCAATAACACGAGCCTATTCCATGTGTCAATGTAACCTTAATACTTATAGCAACCACGAGCTAGTAATGGCTTTTCGTTTGCTTACCCCAAAGGGATTGGTATTATTGACAACAGCGTAGGGTATGCCCATAAACATGTTGTAATCTCCGTCTGTAGCTCTGTATCCACGTATCTGCCCGACATTTGTATTAACTATCACATCACCTGACACTACTTTCAAATAAATATTTAAAAATGTCACAGTCAAAATGGAACGTTTCATTTTGGTGCCACACATATCTATTGGGTGTACAGTGTATATTGATATTATTTATATATTAAATGATATAACGATATCGGATTAATCGTTATCAGTATAATGATCGTTGATTAAGATACATTATTGCTTGCTTTGCATTTGCATATATAAGTTATAATATATATATCCTCACGCCTTCCCACCAGGGTCCCCGAAGGTGTAGGCAGAGGTATATTAGGTGCCAACGTGACAGATGACGAGTCCATCGCCGTTACTCAAGCACGACTATGCATACGCCTTTGAATTTCTTCTCAGACGTATGCAGGTGTCATCTCGATGTTTTCCTGCACCGTAAAGCTCGTGGATACGCCTTTGAATTTCTTCTCAGACGTATGCAGGTTTCCTCTCGATGTTTTCCTTCACCGTAAAGCTCGTGGTGTGATTAATCACTGTACTTAAGTTCAGAAAAACTCATTGGTACAGTCGGGATTCAAACTTGCGGCCTTTGCGTCGCAGGCAACTGCTCAAACCACTCGGCTACCACGGCTCTTAATACAGCATATATAAGTTTACGTGATTTTATTCACTCTTTCTACGACAATTCTATAAATTGGTTTATTTATTTATGTATCCAACAATAGAGCTGAATGGGGACATTGATATTGAAGGGTGACTGATCCGTTGTTCTCTGTCTAAGAAATTTTTAATAACAACTGAAAGTCGGCATCTTTAGTGTATTGTACCTTGTCCTTATTGGACATTCGTATACGTGCATCGCGTATAGGTATCACTTGCAGTATATGAGATTTTCTTTCTTTCATATTTTTACGTCATCCCAAAGAGTAAGAGGAAGAGGCAGCGGTGTATCAAGAATATGATCTTCTCGTCTTCTCGTCTTCTCATAAGTACAACAATAAATACGTATTTGAAGTTCTTATCAAACGCTCGTGGTATGACTAACCTCTGTTCTTAAGCCCAGAGAATACTCGTAAGAAATATATCCTCATATCCTCACGCCTTCCCACAAGGGTCCCCGATGGGGTAGGCAGAGGTGTATAGGTGTATTGTAAGAAATATGAAACTCAATATACAATTTTATTATTAGTCTTCAAACGCTTAGCGGTAAAGCCTGCAGAATAATGGAAACTAATTATTTCCCCAACATTATGAATATGAATCGCCGACGGGCGGATGTTCATTTACTTTTCTCGGACGACAAACGTCTGAGAGCAAAATGATCGTGAACAATATCGTCCCAGAGGATAATTAAAATAGATCTGCTTGTATTAAGAGCTCGCTAATTACTTTCTCACTGTATTAATGTGACACATTTTTCTAACTTTGATCAGCTCAGATGGTCGTCAGAGTGGTTCAAGTAGTTGCCTGCTACACAAAGATCACAAGTTCGAATCCCGACTGTACCAATGAGTTTTTCTGAACTTAAGTACAGTAACGAAGCCGAATATTATTAAATATTTTAGGTATCAACGAGACAGATAACGTTATACATACGTATTTGAATTTCTTCTTAAGCGTATGTATGCAGGTTGCCTCTCGATCTTTTTGTTGCATCAACTTCCTACCCGAAATACTTCGCCACCACGGCCCTCTATATGTCTCCAAAATGGCCCGGTTGCTGGCAATCGCGTACCGCTGATGTCGCAACACGAGAGGCATCATTCGCGCGTTGCCAACCTTATCTATATGATATTCCCAGCATTGTTTGTTATAATATATTATAGATTAGATCCGCAATGAAGAGATTCGCAAATCAATTGGCGTGAATGAGGGCGTGATTGTAAAAATGAAGAAAGGCATGTTACGTTGGTTTGGACACGTAGAAAGGATGAGTGAAGAAAGATTGACGAAACAGATATACAAAGCAAAAGTGTGTGCAAGAAGAGGCAGAGGAAGGCCACGTTCGAACTACCTGGATCAAATAGATCGGACTCTGAAGGATGGGAACGTTAAGAGTACTCGAAACCGACGAGCATGTATGAAGAGACTGATGAATGTGGACGAAGCCAAAGAGGTATGTAAGTCTAGAGAGAACTGGTGCTCTATACTCTCTACCTACTGCGTTAGGGACTTGGCGTGATGATATGTATATGTATGATGATGATGGTAGCTATGCCCCGCGATTTCACCTTTAATGGTTGTTGATCCAAATAGAAAACAAAATAGCAAAAAGCGAAATACTTTTTGAAGCTCTAATTTGTGCTCTAATCTTTAATGAAACACTATCCTGTAACGGTAATTTCTTATGGAGTTTACAGACATAAGCTATTTGCCTCACCAAATTAAAATCAAATAGACCAAATCAATGCTTAAGCTGTTACATATTGCTTGGCGGTTGTCATCATTTGTCAGCCACACAGTGGCGATGACTCTCAATTGCAGTAATTTCGCAATATGAAACTGGACAGCACGATTTACGACCTTAATATAACGGTTCAGTTATGACCTTCTAATTGGACACTATAACTTATGTCTACCTGTAATTGAATTTGGTGACACTGGAAATCTGGTACCAATAGCTTAGCAACAACCTCAATGTATTTATAGGTAGGTTGATAAAGATGTATAAATAATAAATATACAGAATATAAGACTTCAATTCTTTTAAGTGTTAGGATAAAAACCACGGCCATCAGACGGCTAGCGATACCTTTGGTGTTACAAGTGTCCATAGTGGTAAGCTTACCACCAGGGGGAGCCAGTTGTTTGCCACAGTATAAAAAAATCGAAATATGTATAAATATTACATTCATACTATGACATAACGTGACAGATGGCGAGACCATCGCCGTTACTCAAGTACGACTATACATACGCCTTCGAATTGGTTCTCAGACGTATGGAGGTTTCTTCTCGATGTTTTCCTTCGCCGTAAACCTCGTGGTATATAATTGATAATTAGATACCACGTCAATTGTAGTCAAGTTCAGAAAAACTCATTGGTACAATCGGGATGTGAACTTGAAATCTTTATATTGCAGGCAACTACATTTTATATTACAAATCACTGGGCCACCACGGCTCTTGATTATATATTACAGTATTAAAATAATTCAATAAAGGTCTGTACAGGTGCCTGAATAAGGAGCGAACTTTGTCTAACAGCCATCCATAACGGAGGATCTTCGGCTTAGAGGCCCCTACAAATTAATAACCAAGAACAATTTTTGTTTACATCTTAATTACTGAGAAACTTGAATTTATGTCCCTTTACTTAATAGGGGATAAATGATTTACGACCTTTATTTAATGGGGTGGCTTAGTTATGCAATTTTCCTAACAATGCTTAAAAGCTGTGATGATTTATATTTATATATATAATCACGCCTCCCCTCCAGGGTCCCCGAAGGTGTAGGCAGAGCTGAAAATCATCATATATAAGTCATCACTGAGCCGTGGTGGCCGAATGGTTCGAGTGGTTGCCTGCAACACAAGAATTTCGAATCCGGACTGTACTAATATGTTTTTTCTAAATTTAAGTACGGTGGTTAGTCTCACCACGAGCTTTGTGGTGAAGGAAAACATCGCGAGGAAACCTTATTTATTTTTCGCTTTAGAATAAATTCAAAAGTTTCTGTATAGTCGTGCTTGGCGTTACGTTACGGCGATGGACTCTCGACCTGACACGTTGGCACCTCAAATATATCTCTGGCGGAAAGTGAGTGTGTGGGTACCTACTACCTATACTCCTCTGCCCTTCTGGGACCCCAGTAGTTTGTAAGGTTGTTTGGAAGGCGTGATGTTATAATAAATATGTGATCCGTGATATACTCCAAGTAACTTGAGCATAATCTCGGGGAAAACCGTCTAGTCGTAAAATTGCGCAAGATTTCATCTCATGAAAGCCTCGTACGGGGTCTCGTTGCAATAAATTAATATACCCGACTCATAACACCTAATTAGTATGTAGTGGCATAATCATGCAACTCGTGATAACTCCAGCGGTTATACGAACCGACTTAATGTTCAAGAAAGTTATTCTTGCTTGAGATCACGACGCACTGGTATGATTGCAAGCAACGGCAATGTTTAGGCAGTTTTAAGGAATACATTTTCATGTTTAACTCAATGGTGGTGGTTTAATAAGTCACCTGCGAAGTCAAGATTGTAACTTTGTATGCAGAATACACAAATGTGATTTCTAAACTTTACAACACAGATAATTATCACACAATTATGTGAAGGTAAACATGGTGACTTAAATACGTTTTTTAACAGTATTGGAGACTTATATGCAGTCAATATATCTGTCACGTTGACAGGTGGAAATATTAGACACGCGAAAGGAAGGTACCTGCCCTTTCCCACGGGGACCCCATAATTCGCAACCAGGTGAAAATGTTCAATACTTTTTATTATAGCTATTGCAATGTTGTTATGTTGTCACTATAGTGATAGCGACATAATTTTTTTTTGATATTGCATGATATTCTCTATGATCTCTTTGCGCTTTTAACGCAAACTCAATGTTGCGGCAAAAGTAATTACAAAATTACCAGCAACTTTATACGTACACGTCGAATGCTGCGTTCATTCAAACAGTGCGTATAAAAGGCTAAGAGCGTTGTTACGTGACCCATAACGACGCCAATAAAGCTGATTATCTTGATTAACGTCAGTCCCCGGATACACAACGTATTACGTACTAAGTATTCGGCGTACGACATCCCGCGTACAACACATGTTAAGAGGATAAGCGTTAGCCTTCAGTGGATTGGGACCACACGTTTGGAATGGAGTGTTTGTCTTTTTATTTGATTGCGAGGATAAAGGGAGTTATTTTGTGTAAATGCTACCGGCTTAGTGGATTACGTGAGAAATCTGGATTTAAGCAAGAACTCTGTACGCCAGCAGCTGTCTTGTTTGTTGCGTAATTTTATCATGAAGTAAATGAGATTAGTACCTAGTAAAGGTTATGCAAATAATAATATAGATAACCTTTTTAATACAAAACATGAGGCCCGTGGTGGCTGAATGGTTCCAGAAAACTCCTCAACGCAGATTCCAAGGTCGGATCCCGACTGTACAAAGGAAATAAGGTTTTATTGATTTTTATTTATTATTTATTTATCCCACCACGAACTTAGCTGTGGCGTGAGAAAACATCGAGAGGAAAACTGCATACGTTTAAGAAGAAATTCAAAGTTGTACGAAAAATGGTGTCCTGAGGGTGCTTTGTTCGGCAATGATTTAAATGCGATGACTAATAAGGCACATTTAAATGAAATATTATTATTTCATTTAAATATATATTATTTCATGAAAACAAGTTTTTTAACAAATTTCATTACAATTCTCCATAACTGGTCTCTGCCAAAATAATTACTTCAAGAATTTCTTAGGTCTGTTATTAAATTAACAAAAGATCAATGGGCCGTGCCGTCATAATGAAGAATTATTAATAAATTCCAAAGGTGTTTGAGTTATGTCACAATAAACAATTGTTAACAGTAGGTTAGGTACTTTGATATATTGCAATATAGGTGCCAACATGGCAGATGTCGAGTTCATCGCCGTTTCTGAAGCACTTATATACATTTGAATCATAACCGTATGTAGGTTTCTTCACAATATTCTCTTACCGTCAGGCGTGGTTGTAGGCTGATTGTACTTTAGTTCAGGGAAAAACATTGGTACAGTCAAGATGCTAACTTGAAATCTTTGCGTTGCAGCCGTGGTGGCCGAGTGGTCGAGATGCCTGCGACATAAATAAAATAAAAAAATGTCTACGTTTCATTAAGTCCGGCGTTGACTTGACTACAAACATGAATTAGGTACTGCCAGAGTATTATTTATTGTGGCTTTACTGAGTTATGAGATACGGTTATTATTAACGTTTCTCCCATTTAAATAATTCAAAATCTGCCTTTAGTTGGAGTTCTTTATATTATTTTGCTAATTGTTGTGATGAAATTCTCACTTATTGGATGACACGATGTAGCATTGGCTATGAGGTCTGGTCAAGCATCCAAGACAGGCAAATCTCCGCTACTTTTATTATACTGATATTTCAACTGTATCGCTTCATGTCTAAAACTGAGCCACTGCTCATATCGCTATAAGGTAGCTGTGTGCAAATCGATGACTGACCAATAGAAAGCTAAGAATAATTACTACTTTTATAAAATAGAAGAATTCGTCGAGAGTTTTATGCGTACATAGGCGGCGGTAAAATCTTTGGTTTCATTGCCGAAGTGAAAAACCTGGTGACTATCTTAGCATTCCAAGGGAGCTGTAAAATGGAAGCGGGGAGATATTTAGAGGGACGAAAACGACAAGTGCTCTTTACAATTACAGGATAAGGTCGATATCGGTATGTTTGCTTGACACCTTAGTGGTAAAATCGAACTTTGAAGACACCGCTCACTCTTTACTGCTGTAGATATCACGCGGGCGTATCCATAGTCATAGCAGTAAATTGGAATTTTATCGCACTCCCGAAGAAGACATCTCGCGAAGGAAATATAAACTCAGCGTTAGTAGCCTATTCCTACCTAGTGTACTTCTAAAATCTCAAACGCGAAGTAGAAAGTTTCTTAAGGTTTTAGAAGTAAAGACAAAAAGAGGATAATTATCGAGGTGGCCGAGAAGTAAGAATAGTTGCCTGCGACACAAAGATCGCATGTTTGAATCCCGACTGTACCAATGAGTTTTTCTGATCTTGAGTACTTACAGTGGTTAATCACACCACTAGATTTACACATTAGGTGAAGGAAAACATCGAGAGGAAACTTGCATACATTTGAGAAGAAATTCAAAGGCGTGTACATTAGTCATGCTTGACGGCAATGGACTTACCGCCTGTCATGTTGGCACCAAAAATATATCT
>JACCPG010004406.1:0-15357 GCA_016069955.1 Drepana arcuata | reverse complement strand
TCGAGGATCACACCCAGGTATTTACGTAAGCAGCTGTTAGTGAGAAAGTATATAGGTGTATTGCATAAGTTGATAAAAAATGCTATGCAATAGCTTTACCGCGGCAGTCCCCGAGTGCCACACGTTTTTTTTTCGAGGTGATTTATATTTATCGAATAATGAACTAAAGAACAATTGAATACCTCAAACTATCATCCTACGAGGTCCATCCTACTGATTACAGTTTCACTGCGTATTCACATTCAAGAATTTCATTCAAACAAATTCATCTTGTTATCAATTTTCTCATCAAAGCTAGCCCTTCGAAACATAAAAACTCTTCAGGTACTTGTAAGTTTAAATACAATAATTTTTAAAGACACCGACTTTGAATAGTGTAAAACTGACTTTATACGAGCGAAAATTACCTATCTGAGTTTCTCGTGAGCACAGGGCTCCACACGTGTTCTCTTCAAAGCTCATTTCAAGGGTAATATTACAGCATTTTCTATATGAAAAAGGATTTTCATTATATTATATTCTCAGTTTTGCTAAAATGAGTATAGTTATCTAATAGCTACAATTATTAGTGTAGTAAGTAATGCATTAGTATGTAAGTCTAGAGAGAACTGGCGCTCTATACTCTCTATGCCTACCCCGTTAGGGACTCGGCGTGATTATATGTATGTATTAGTGTAGTGTAGTATGAAAGTGTTCATATTTAAAATAGCCGTAATGAAGTACATCAATATAAAGGTATTTCGATTTTATTTTCTCATTCATTCCTTAGTACAAATATATAGGTACAAAGTCGACAGCTAGCGAGTTTATCGGCATTTTCCCAAATCTGTTAAACAGCAGCAGGTTACCTCACAACATTTCCCTTCATCGAAAAGCTAATGTAGTAAATTTATACTTAAATTCAGAAAAACCTTTTAGGCACCGACCGCTGGGGTTTATATATAATATTGATTTGATTTTACCTACCCCTTCGGGGACCCTTGTGGGAAGGCGTGAGGATATATTATTATTATTATTAGATGATTTGATTTTGTAGTAGTCACCTACTAGTCGAACAAAGCAGCCACCACAGCTCTATCCAACGATTAACAAGAGCTAATTCGCTTGGTCAACTGGTATCCTGATCCTGGTCAACCTGATTCCATCCTAATTTGACGCAAGTATGATGCAACATTGACGCAATATTTTCACCATTATACATCGTGACGTATGTCAACTGAAATTACACGTCAAGCAAAGGCATTGCGAATCGTAAATGATTACAGCTACAGCGAGAATAAATAACGCATCAATAATATTTCAAACTATTGTACGTATGTATACGTCAATTTCGATCATATTTATACATCGTATCGTCTGCAGAATTTAAATATTTTCTAAAGGCCTTAGTTAAAAGTTGGTCGAGTCATAAGAAAAGGGCTCAATATTTTAAAATCTTTCACGAACGATTAGGCTGACGAATTTATCTCTCTCTATTAAGGTAGTATTAAAAGGTTGCTGCAAGGCAGTGGTGACCGGATATACGCGACTGCAAGCAGGTTTTTCAGCTTAGTGATATCATAAAATTAAAGTTAATGAATCCGTAACGATAGTCATTATAATTCGTAATGTGAGACTATTTATTCTCGATCAGTTTATCTTATTGCCAGCGACTCAAAGTTTACATTTGTTTAATTTTTATACGATTTATGTGCATTCAATCAAAGTCGTCACACGAATCACCATAATCGCAAAATAACTTCCAAGTTTTCGAAGGTAACGTACAATGTGGTTATGTTTCTACTTGTACTCTTGGTTATTGTACTTATACCTACAATAAAGTGACAATTGGGATGTTTATTACTCAATCACGTGACCATGGCTCATCCCGAAAAAACCCTATTCCTTTGCCTCATACGTATTGATGTTTAAGCAGAAGGCAGATTTTGTTTATTTGAATGTACTGATATTAGGATATACTAAGCCGATAAAAAAAATCCCATCATTAGCCGGTTTATTAGATCAGGCTACTATCCAAAGGAGCGAAGCATAATAATATATATAATATAGCGTATATATAATATAATATAGCATAATAATACATATAATCAAATTTAAGGTGGGTGATATCGCGGGGCATAGTTAGTATCAGAGATATATATATATTTTCACACCTTTATACAGGGGTCTCCGAAAGAGTATCCCCACACCACCCAGTTATCGCCAGAAATATATTTACAGTGCCCACCCGACAGAACCTGTACATACACAGGTTCTGTAGCCGTCTAACAGACGTTTTCTATAAGTATTAAATACATAATTTTCAAACGTATATTCGAATTAAAAAATGTCATGGAGTTTGCAATAACTTAAGCCTTAACGCTCACCACGGCCTTAGTTTTTAATTTCATGATAATTAAATACTTCGTTGACGTTAACGTTCTCCGTGACTCTTTCTTTTAAACCGATAACACTAAAATGTAATAGTTTATGCGAAATTGTAATACATTTCGTTATAGCCCAGGTCTTACGTTGTTTACCTAAGCATATACTGAAGGTTAAATTCGATTATTCAAGTCACATACTATAGGAAATTGTTATTCCACGCTTACTTGGGCACTTCGTACTAATTCTGTCCGAACCATAAAGCGCGAGTACCGATACCAATGTACAACCGTAAATAGTGCATGCCTCAACTATTGACGGTCTTAATCGCGGTACGTAAGGAAGGTCATGGCATATGGGCTTCGGACTACGCCATCTCAATTCACGAAGACAGTATTGTCAGTAATGATTTAATTATATACATACTTGATTGAACCTTGAATTTGGAATATATAATATGATCCAACATGCCGGATACCGCCGGCACGCAGGATATTATAAACTATGATGTTTCGTATCAAGTAACTTAATTAACATCGTAGGATCCGTTTTAGTACTAAAGTTACTAGTAGTTATAGAAGCAGTTGTACGATGTTGCAGAAGACTAGTGGCAAATCGCTTAGGTAAGCCAGAAACTAAGCAATTATGAACTGTATTAATGCATTCTATAAAGGTGCAAGTATACCAGATGATTTGCCTGAGACTAAGCGTCCTTACGGCGACGTGGACCAATGTAACTGAAGCTTACAAATCGATGGAAGAGTTTTTGATATTATATCTACTTATGTACCCGTATTTTCAGTATAGAATGATTAGCCAGACAAACATTACTTGTCTCCTTATAGAAGATACGACAACGAAGAACAGTTTGGTAGCATTAGTTTTTCTAAAACATACAAAAAGGTATTTTTTTGTATTCTCTTATTTAGTTGAAATTGAACTATCTTGTAATCGGTGGATATGCCTACAGAAACAAATGAAAGAAACAAGGTTTTGATAAATACGTTAAATCAACAGAATTTATTTGAACTAATAATTATTAAAAATATGCTACAAAATTAGTATTTCAGTGAGCGGCTTGAAGATGAGCGTATATGTCAAACAAGAACGGTATGGTTGTGGAGCAGACAGACGCTCTACAATTAAAGTCAATATAATTGCGCTTGACTCTATGCCCCTATCGGTCAAAACGTTTGGATAGTAATGAATTTCTATTTACGTTCAAGACAACGCAGTGTATTGTAGCACTCACTATGGCAAGTGGTGATGCGTTCAAGTAGCGACGTTGCACTTTAGGCATGCTAGGTCATGTATCCGTGGGCAAGGGGCCCGCTTATTGTTCCACGGATCGTGTTACGGCTTGTGCTAGCTATCCATGCCATTAAAATTCAACTGATATACAAGAACTTCAAAAACAAACTCGCAATTTCTTTTTAACTTCTCGAAAAACAAACTGTGTCAAACAAACAATGTCTTTAAAATATAGTTTTATAAGGATTTCAGGCAACATCTCAAAATAGAAATGATTGGTCAGTTAAGCCTTGTTTATTTTTGTTAAAGTGATTATGTTTTATTCTGTTATAAAAAAGGGTAATACTAAATGTTATCTGTATTACCTATAGGTACATCTCTGCCTACCCCTTCGGGGACCCTTGTGGGGAGGCGTGTTAAAAGTTGTCACTTATATTTATGATAATCGTTTTGACTTTAAATTTATGATACGGATCTCGCTTAGTTCGCATAATAGGCACAGGAAAAAAATTATATATATACCAATGCAGAGCAATCGGATATGAAGGACATACATTTTCTACCAGTAATTAAGTTTGAAATAATAAATTATAATTCGCTGATATATGTTATATACGCACCCTCTCGGGAATGGGACGTAGCCATGGCGCAGGATCGCGGGAGCGGCGAGGTCGGTGGCCAACAACGATGGCTGAGGTGGCGGCGGGGACGGCAGATGGTGCTGCGCTTGCGGTGGCGCGAGATGCGGCCCCGGCGGGGGTTGTCGCTCGTCGTAATAAGACGCATAGGGTAATGAAGGGTACGGGTAGGGCTCAAACTGATTGGTCGTCCAATCACTCTCAAGGAGCGACCAGTCTGCTATGGTCTGCTCCATGTGGAGGACCAGATTCTACTGCGCAGAGATGGTGCACGCGTGCATCGGCAAGCGCATCGCGCGCTCACTGACGTCCCGCCCGCGCCTCACTGCGATGCAACGCATAAATAAACTGCAAATCCTTTATCTGACCGCTTCGCGCATACGCTCGCCGATGCTGCCGGTGCATACGTAGCTTGCCACTGATAATGGCCAATATTAAGCACCGTTCATACTGCGCTAATCACTATTCACTCACATTGGTTGCACGATAACTTCTCTTCTGGCATTAGCGAAATATTTAACTAATTGAGCGCGTAAAATATCGAGACGTATAATACTTAAGTAATTTTGTTGTATTCAACGGAAGTAAATAAGCTCATTGTTCTGACCGGTAGTTATCGAGCGATCGGTTTGAATCGTTGGAAGTTATATAATTATAACAAATATGCAGCAATACCTACTATAATATAACCAACCACGCTGATAACGTTATAGTTTAGACTACGTCTGTTTAGTATCTTGTAGTTGAATTAAATAAATAGAAGTGTAATTATATCTATGTTTCATTCATTTTGTTGGCATTATCTGCCAACAGCTTGCTTATTACAAATGATCGTATCCCTGATTTGCAAGGCGCCTATATTGTTAGCTCAATAATTCCTTGGGGCAGACCGGGCTACCTACGCATAAAATATAAATTGTACAAATGATTACAGCCAAGCTAAATACTAACTAACACCAACTCGATGCATACAAAGTTGCACAATCAAAACACACGGCCTGTTTACCATAAATCTTGTCGACCACTGGGTACCTACATATAAGTACTATAATCGCTGATTAGAATGCGTCTCGAGGACGTATAAATATAAATTATCTTCAAAGAGTACCTACCTCATGCAATGAATTCAAATCAAAGTCTTTTTGTACTACGGTGGTACAAATAAACATACAGCCCTGACGGTAGCTGTGCTCTCGTATATCCTTTTTCTTCTTATCTTATACCCTTGCCTATGGCCGTTTGCAGATAATAATGAGATAGTTTTGTCACACTGCATAACAAGAAGCCATACAATTGAGTAGGTGTAGCTAATCAACTATTCTCCCGGTGCTTCACTTTAATATGTACTCCCAGCCTGTTAGCAATAACACTGGAATATTCACCATGCATTTAATCAGTGCTTAGCCCCTTCAGCAGCCGTATTGCAATAAAACGTGCGCAACTCTAGATGTCATGCTCTCTAAATGCTCTTAACGACTGTACATAAAATAAAAGCCCTATTCTTAGATCCCTTTTTATTCATGTTCACGTCTGGTTACCTCTGGCCGAGAGTGGGTGTGTGGGTAATACCTATACACCTCTGCCTACCCCTTCGGGCTCCTTTGTGGGTCGGTTTGAAGGAAGCTCCAACACTCTTGCTTGCTAACGTCTCGTGGCTGACACCCACTGTATTCTTTCGTCGTGAGCCACTTTTCAGTGTTGCAAAACGCTGTAGTCTGAGGCCCGATCCGACCACATTACCATTGCTGCCTATTATTTTTTAATCTATGCAATTAATGATGAATAAATGTGTAACTAGAAAACACTTCAGAACGCTTTAATTGAAGCTCTGGGCAGATGCACCTTGGCCGTATCCTTCATATCAGGCACTGTCTTCAGAATTACGTTACACTTGCAAATTGCCTTTGAACCTTTTCTCATTGAGCTATGAATACATTCAAATACACGTTAGGAACAGTTGTTCCTACCGTGTATTTGGATATATTCTACAGTATGTACGCTATTAAATTACAATTGTATACCTATACTGTATATTGATCTTATACTAGCTGAGTGTTTATATGTGCAGGGCGACTTACAAAATGCTTTCAACCACATTTTATGTCTCTTGAACATTCGATAAACCCATGACCCAACTTACGAGTACAACACTGGCCAGATATATGTTTATATCGCCGGACTTTTAGAGAGCCAGTAGTTCTTATACAAGAAGAGTTCTGGCTTTTAATAGCACCAGTTCACTTATTTTGCATTGTATCTGCGTCCGTGCGCTACCGCATAGTTCTGTGCAGCAGTTATTTCAACGTAGTGATTGATGGGCCGCATCACATAGTCTATATAGCTGATGTTATTTAGGCATTTGCCAACAATGAAACTGCCGATGCAAGTCTCACCGAGTTCAACGATCAACCCGATGATATAAATTTCTATAATATAATAACAATGTGGAGTTGCACCACCCTGGCGCATGATACATTTAAATGAATATTTACAGGAGAATGATCTGGTCAAGAAATGATATGTGGTATTGCTATATAATAATAGAGTTAAACAGCGGATTTATGTCTCAAACTAAATACAACTTTTTCGTTGTGCTCGGCTCCTAAGAGACGTTGCGTGATGTTAGCATATTACCTTCCTCAGGAATTGGGCTATCAAATGCACTTTATTTCAAATCCAACTGGCATTTGCAGATATTTGCGAGCTCAAACAAAAAATCTCATCAGTTTAACAATTCCGTTCACTTCAGACATATTTGCATTGTCTGAGAAAAGCTTAATAAACCATCACTGCACGTCGTTTAGGAGTGTGCACATATTTAGTTGTTATTATGTTCTATGCAAAAAAGCGTTCGGTACCATGTAATGGTAAGCGGTCACCGTAGCACAATGGTGTAAGCAAGACCTGAAATGGGTAGAGATGCTGTAAGTATCCGCAGTTAGGGTAGATTGATCCTTATTCTGCCAGCACAGACATTCCATGAGAAGTCCTAGAAACATTACCCACTAGACTAGCGATTTTCTGTAAAGTAGTGCTACTCCAGTCGGGAAACTCCATTTTGATCGGGAGAACTGTTACGCCTTACGTGTTTCTAAAGTATTTAACTATTAATCATCAAACTGTAAGCGCCTCGATTATAATCGTACAGTAAGCAAAGTTGTCGAAAGCGTCCCGAGTCCCGATATCATTTTTCATGACAAAAATTGCAATTGCAGACTTGAGAAATGCAAATGTTGGACACTAAGCCTGTCATATCCATGTGCCTTATAGTGGGTAATGGTTTCTACATATTTCTTGGGTTGCCATGAAACTCCCAACAATTATAGTGTACCAATATATCTTTACACCATCCCACAAGGGTCCAAGAAGGCGTAGGCAGAGATGTAGCTACGCATCCACTGATATATTTCAGGTGCCAGCGTGACTAATGGCGATTCCGTCGCCTTTTCTCAAACACGACTATACGTTAGAGAAGAAATTCAAAGGTGTATAGTCGTGCTTGAGTAACGGCGATGGACTCGCCATCTTTCACGTTGGCACCTAAAATATATATGGGGCGGAAATTGGGTACTAGCTATATACGTCTGCCCACGCCTTCGAATCCCAATCTCAGAGACTCACCTCCCAACAAATAATGAAACACTTAGCGATGTACCTATAACACCTACAATTTACTACAGAGATCAGTAGCAAAAACTTTTTATTGAAACATTTTGCTAATAAGACATTTGTAGGTGACAATTTTAAGTAAATTTTAGACATGTTCATGCATATGCACATAATATATCATCACGTCGATTCCCTCACAGGATAGACAGAAAGGGCGCCTATATTTTCTGGACATACAGACAGACCTCTTTTGCTTCGTCCCCATTCATCAATCATCTCGAGGTCACTGACAGCACTCAATGCCCTCCTGGACTCAAGTGTAAATCCTGAATGTGATGTGCTGGCAGGTGAATGGAAGGTGATATTGAATGAATGTCTGGCATACGCAGAAAGAAGGCCATCTTCTTCTCGGTAATACATTTATTTAACCTTATTTATTATTACTCATATGTATTTTTTTAACTTATACCTCCACATTACCGTAAATGACCACGTTGTCGTGCTAATTGTAAATAAATAAATAAATGTTCGCCAAATTCGATAAATTTTAGGTGCGAATAGAATCTTGAAGAAAAAAAAAAACATAGAATAACCCTAGCCATGACAGTTTGAAATGTTCAACAAGAACAAAGCTTTAACCACAATCGTCAGCGTCTGAAGATACGGACACTATTGCAATGAAACATAAGCTTCACGTAACACTGAGTTGTGCTCTTTGTTTTTTAAAAATAACATATCTTCACGTCTTCACGACCCCGACCGAAGGGGTTTGGCAGAGGTGTTTAGTTCCCGCACACTCACTTTTTATTAGATGAGATTATTATAGGTGGCGAGTCAACTCCACCATGTATAGGTAGTACCCACACACCCAATTTCCTCCTGAGATATATTTTAAGTGCCAATGTGACAGATGGCGAGTCCATCGCCGCTACTCAAGCACGACTATACATACGCGTTTGAATTGCTTCTCAGACGTATGCAGGTTTCCTCTCGATGTTTTCCTTCGCCGTAAAGCTCGTGGTGTGACTAATCACTGTACTTAAGTTCAGAAAAACTCATTGGTACAGTCGGGTTTCGAACTTGCGATCTTTGTGTCGCAGGCAACTACTCGAACCACTCGGCCACCACTCGTTTTAATTTTTTTAAAAGTAGATCTTTTATTAAAAATCATTACATCCAAATTAATGTCACCTACCCAAGTCTAGTCTACAGATATATTCTATCTAATATTTATTAAAATAATTCAAACATGCGCTTTTAAAAGCTTTGCTTGCTTTACTTGGAACTTAATTTATATGGAATTTGTAGCTTATTTAACAGACACGATATTGTTCGATGTCAGTGTACCCTGCGGTAATTCAGAACTTCACGTGAAATTCTTTATAAAACACGTGTAATTCGCAAACAAATGGAGTATCAGAATTTCTAAAGGTCCGGTAAGTATATATTCATGGAAACACAAAACATTATTCTCGTCTGTGTTAATATTATACTTATTCACACACACATGAACTTATTCAATAGAAATTATTTTCATTTCTAATACGAAATACGAACAAAATGACAATGAGAACGTGGGTATATGGAGGTCACAAACGGCCAAGCTTCTAGGAATCAATAAACCCTTTATTGTTTTTTTATTTTAAATATAATGTTATTAATATATATATATATATATATATATTATGTTAAATGTGATCAATCAATGCCAATAGAGGAGTAACTTATATTTTATGTAACTTTTCTATTAAATTAAGGTTTTATTTGTGTTATAAATGTGAGGATGTTTATTACTCAATGTTGCCAGATCAGTTAAATGGGAACACGAACACATTTCCAGAATAAAAAATAACAATAAAATCAAGTATCCTTGATTTTATAGTTATTTATAAAGGGTATATTATATTATATTAGTAAGTTATAAAGGGTAGTGCAGAAGTATAAAAACGCCCATTTCGTACCAGGTTTAATAAGGTGCCAACGTGACAGATGGTGAGTCTGCTGCCGAAACGCTTTCACATATGTATTAAAATTTCTTTTAAGATTTAATTTTTTCTCGCGAAAAAGTGTTTGAACATGAGTTCAGATGCACTGTAATACCTACTGATCAATGGGATTTCAACCTGTAAAAAGTATCTGTATGATAAAAGGCGGCGATTCGGTCTCACCTGCAGTTCGATGTTGTAGGCGATTCATCGTCTCCAGACAGTGTGGAGATCGGCGAAGGTACTCGAGCATCTTCGGATCCATCCGGCGAATCTGGCGCCGGGGAGGTGCTCGCCAGCATATACTCCTTTGTACTTCGGATCACACCTGGGGTGCAGTTTTGGGTGTCTTTTGCATGCATTGCTGCGCCTGTATGACAAACACTGATGACGATGTAAAACTTGGCAGAACATAAGGCATTGTACATTTTCATTAATGTTATAATTAACAAAATACTACAAATTAAGTGGGTGTGTGGGTATTACCTATACACCTCTGCCTACCCCTTCGTGGACCCTTGTGGGAAGGTGTGAGGATATTTTATAATTAACAAATCGAATCTAAGCTGAAACAAAACGGCACGGCTGCCAGGGGTTTGATTAAAAGGTCTTGAGCAATGTGACTTCAGCAGAAAGTATCGCTAAACTTGTCGCAATGTATATTGGTTCTATTTTGAGGAATTTGATGGATGTATTCAAACACCGCAATAAGTCTGACACATATATTGCAAGTTCGAATCCCAAATGTACCTACCAATGAGTTTTTCTGTAAAGGAAAACATAGAGAGGGAACCCATGCAGGTTCCCTTTCGATGTTTTTGCGAAGAAATTCAAAGAAGTATATGGATGACTTGAGAGATGACGATGGACTCGCCATCTGTCACGGTGGCACCTAAAATATATCTTCGACAAAAAGTGTGTGTGTGAGTACTGACTTTTGCCAACCTCTTTGGGGAAAGCGTGAAGTTAACATTTTCATAATATTGTTGTTGTAGGAAATTGGCGTCAAGCGCCGCCAATACCAAATAATAATAAATAAGCAAGACATCAAAACTTACGTAGTTAAAATTTTTTCGCAAGATGGTGCCATAGTAACATGGCACTTAACATAGAAGTTTAACCATAGTAACTTGACACATATGCAACAGATGGCGTTGTAAAGGTCGTAAAACATTTAAATATTTAAATTTGTTAGACTATGTTCGGACGGACAGGTAATAAAGTATGCAATTTGGTATCATTTATTTGATTTCAGGATGCTAATATCAGCAATGTCGCTTTGGATAATACTGTTATAACAGTTGTGAGTCGACATATAATAAGTAAATAAATAATCAGTAGGTAATAATTATTACCCACTACAAATATTTTTCTTTGGTCACATTGGCAAAATTAGAACCACCCTTGATAAGTCATCGTCATTTAACGTTTCGCCGTTTTTGTAAATGGTGACGGCACAAAGGCTTAGAAAATCCATCCAGGAACCGGAGCTCGTTACCATGGAAACGGAGTGCACCGCGGTCTCCCTTCTGACACAGCTAAAGAGGTCGTTCACCCCTCACAATGCATTCGGGTAATGTCGAATATGTTGTAGGCAATATTTATCAACGCATTGTATACACTTAAAATACTACACATATTTTTTAAGCATATTGAATTAATAGTACTCACCGCTTCTAAATATTACTATCATAATATCACATTTCTTCCGTAAATTTCTGTCACATAAACTTTAGTAATGTTCTTCATGTTCCTTGGTATGATTTAATAATATAAATTATCACTTACACTTACAATAACATTATACATTAGTTATCTACTACATTTGGGGATTGACACGGGTTTATCAATTTTTCTTAACATTATTTTGAATGCATGTTGTGAGTAGGTATATAAAAAGAATAGAGATAAACAAACTGCAGTGACGCCATCTAGTGTATTTTTTAAAGCACTGAAATGAATCGTACATAGTTAGACGAGATGCGAGCAATAATACTACAATTTCATAATTCGTTTGAGATAATTTTTAAAATACAATTAGGTATATTATATATATTTTTTTATTTTTTGCCTTGATTCGATGCAGCTATCTACACATTTAAATATAAATATGAAATAAGAATGTTTAAATATATATTTACCCCACAATGTCAAATTTCCATGTATAAATAAATACCTACCATAATAATATAAATGAACTTAATACTTTTAGGTCCATTTTTCCCTATTTTACTTGCGTGCAACTGCTTTCCACTACTAGTCCACGTTACACGAAATTCTTTTACATATATTTAAATTCATAGATAGGCGTGTTGCAAACTAATTCAATTTGACTAAACTGCAGCTACAAAGGGCTGTATTAGTACAATTAATTACAAAGAGATGGCGCTAGCTACTACATATTATTTCTTATTTTTATATTGAATGTTCTTAATAAAAATTCTACTGAGATTTATGTTGAATTTGGCTTAAGTTTATGAAGTTAGTTTCGAAGATGATCATTCAAAATCTATTCTAATTCATCATACATATATACTACTAGCGTATTTTTTTACTAATCTATAAGCAACGGTTTAGCTGGACACATGATTCTAACTAACATTACAGCTTTGAAGCTTTATATTTAGCTAGTGGTACCCTAAATCGAAAATCGTTTTTAACACACCCCTACGATTTTTAATAAGCTATCTAACGATATGCCACAAAAAAGGATTGGCGAAGAAAAAATTGTCCCCAATTATCGGAATTAAATACTACTTTACGGAATTAAATAATAATTCATGCGGTTACGGGAGGTACACGAAAATATTTTTTCTCATTTCAATTTACAACTTTTTCGGCGCTGTTAATAAGTATTTACTTACATACCAATATACAACTTTGTAGAACCTAGCGCCTCTGAGCTAAGCGTGGATGAACAGACAGACGGACAGGGCGAAACTATAAGGGTTCTTAGTTTACTGCGGAACCCAAAAAAAATTGCTGATTTGAGATACGCTAGTTTTGTTACCTACCTACCTCGACCTCTTTTTTAAATTCTGTCGATTAATTCCATTAAGAAATCTATTTTACATTTGAAAAAGAGCCTTGCTTTTGTTCTTATAACAATAAAGGAATAGTACCTACCAATGTATGTAAGTTTGTCGTTGTTATTTTAATAGGCACTCCAACACAAAGGTTATTCTTTTAAAGGTGAGAAAAGAGTACCTATCTTTTACTTACCTTTCGTTAATACATAAAGGTAATCAAGAATAAAGGTTTTTTTACCGATAGCATTCAAAATGTTACGTTATCGAGCTATAAAATTGAATGTGGTTATATATTTGACTTTTGGCGTGCGCGAGGTTTACACTACCCATCCCGCTAGAAGAAATAAGATTTTTAGAAGTCTTCACTAAAATAGTGGAAGCATTAAAGGTATATACATACTAGAATTTTGTAATTTTTGTACACGTTGGCACCTAATATACCTCTGGCGGAAAGTGGGTGTGTGGGTATTACCTATACACCTCTGTCTACCCTTTCGGGGACCCTTGTGGGAAGGCGTGAGGATATATTATTATTATTAATTTTGTACAGTTGTTCAGTAGTACAATATTATACCAAGTACAGTTGGAGAGGTTATGTACTCATCGTGGCATCCAATTAATAATAAGGTGAAGTGGTACCATATAAAATTTCGTTTAAAATATCCTCACGTCTTCCTACAAGGGTCCCCGAAGGTGTACCTATCAGTGGGACCCAGATACCCACTTTCCGCTAGAGTAATATTTTATGTGCCAACGTGACAGATGGCGAGTTCATCGCCGTTGTTCGAGCACCACTATAGATTACATACGTCCTTGAAGTTCTTCTCAGACGTATGCAGGTTTCCTCTCGAAGTTTCTTTCTTCACTGTAAAGCTGGTGGTGTGACTACACTGTACACAAAGTTCAGAAAAACTTATTGGTACAGTCGGGATTCGAACTTGCAATCTTTGTGTTGCAGGCACCTACGCAAACAACTAGACCACCAACGTCCCAGGTGGTTTATAGATATTATTGTTAGTGAAATATACAACAATTCCAACAATGCACCCGCCAAGCCAAAGGCAGGTTCACCGGTGTGTGACGTATACCTGGCCCGTGCCATCAATATACCGATCGCAAGACCGTGATAAAAGTAATAATAATAAGAATAAAATAATATTATAATATTGTATTGTATGGATACACTTATCATTCAAACCTACTTACCGTGCCTTAGTAATTAGGATCAAGGTCGGTGTGCTATTACAGTACTCGATACGTTTTCGCGATACCTATGTATCTACTTAGTTTTTAGGTTTCGTGAACGGTCTGACAGTTGGGCAGGTCACGTGGCAACAGGACGTGGGGTTTTTTGCACATTTGTGGTTACCAAGGAACTCGGCCCAGAGTGACTGAGTAGTGTCACTTATCTATTGATCAAAAGCTGTAAAAAATAACGTGTCTTAGTTTTTAGTATTCACTTTACTAAACTGTAGTAGATAAGTACTTCTAGCTGCTAGCAGCTTAATCGGCTATCACCTGGCTGGAGGCCTTCGTCTCGCCATTGCCCGGTACTCACGCTACGAGAAACAATAAAAATCGGTTTATACTTACTACTTCTTCTCCGTGCCTCTTACCTCATCAGTTGCATTTTCAATTTGATCCGTAGCTATTGACCACCCTGGACTAAACATTACATAATAATAATAACAATATATATCCTCACGCCTTCCCACAAGGGTCCCCGAAGGGGTAGGCAGAGGTGTATAGGTAATACCCACACACCCACTTTCCGCCAGAGGTATATTAGGTGCCAACGTAAAAGTTAATAGTTTAAGTATTACATAATACTTAAACTATTCGTGCATTAATTTATGCTTGTGTATGAATCTCTAAGCCTGCGAGCACATATCACCAGAAAGAGCTATTTAGAGTTGATGTAGTTCGATTTATTTCATCAACATTTTATATTAACTAACCTAGATAGGCAGCTTATCGAGTAAAAGTATTACCTACTGTAAGTACCTATAGTTAGAAACAAAGAGGTGCCAACTTTCGGAGTATGGCGGCCGATCACTTAATGTACTTTCCAAAATGATCAGTTCCTCAAAAAGTTTTTCCCAGCCAGCACAACGCGTGCAAGGGGTGGACATTTACCGACCACTGAACCAGTGTATCAGATAGATTTTGTTTGACTGAAAACAACGGTTTTTATATTTGCAGTTTTTTATTTACTGTAATAAAAATTCATTACCATTGACCAAAATAGGCGTAACAATATGCGTAACGTAGCATAACAATCGTTTCGTATTTATGACGGCGAAAACGTAACCGATGTCTTAACTATAACGAATAATGGCGGCAATGACACTCCATAGTCTAGGTCTGTGTCAAAGTGAAAATATAATACATACATATCATCACGCCGAGTCCCTAACGGGGTAGGCAGAGAGTATAGAGCGCCAGTTCTCTCTAGACTTACATACCTCTTTCGCTTCGTCC
>JACCPG010004404.1:0-17218 GCA_016069955.1 Drepana arcuata | reverse complement strand
GTTATTAGTACAACGTTTCTATATGAAACTATATTTTATACTAATAGCTACATTTTAGCATAGCAATTTCAAATATTTGGGTCATATTGTAGCCGAGTGGCTCGATGATCAATTAGATATTGAAAGGGAACGCAAGCCATTGACGATCAGAAGTAACGTGGTGGCGCGCAGGTTCGCTCGATGTAGTAAGTAAGTAAGTCACAATAACACAATTTAAGGCATACTGCCAAATGTACACGAGCAGCCTGTGGCTCCCATATACGCAGAGATCGTGTAATGACCTACATATCCAATACAATATCAGCTTTAGGATTACCCCGTTGTTGCAGTGCGTCTAACATGTCTAGAATTTGCTGTGAGATAATCCGATTTACATAACTCTGCCCATTTGTGCATTCATGTTAATGTAATACTTTGTAAGAAAAACACTAACAAAATATACTCTGAATAAATACATTTATTATTATTATTAGCTGTGCCTGTGGGATAGTGACTTTGCGCAGTATTTTTTTATTTATTTTGGATTTGTGTGTGTTTATAAGTGATGCGTACTGTCAGTAGCTTTATGCATGCAAAGTCTCAGCTCGATCGGTTTAAAATTGACAAAGTTTCATCCCCTTGGGGGTAGAATTAATCAAAATCCTTTCTTAGCGGATGCCAAATTTCCGTCCAGTGGTTTGGACTGTGCGTTGATAGATCACTAGTCAATCAGTGCGTTGATAGATCACTAGTCAATCAGTGCGTTGATAGATCACTAGTCAATCAGTCACCTTTGAGTTATATAGATATAGATGATTATTGTAACCCTAACCACCACGTGTTGCTAAAGTATAAGTTACCCTTATTTTGTAGTAAACTTTTAAATTTTTCGGTGTTATTAGAGTACTATAATTAACTATTGTATGACAATGCTGATTCGGTGAGCGACATATTCGCCAGCCCTCTTTTAACATTCTCGAGACATCCTTATGAAAAAGTAAAAATTCCTGAAACACGATCGTAGCGCCATCTATCGGGTCCAATTGTGAATCTAAGCCATTCTCAAATCCACACGAAGACACAGAAAAGTGGCTTTTATTTTGCATTGAAATCAAGTGATGTCAAGTACAAATTTGTTTACATTTAAATACTTGTGATTAATAACATATTTATTTGGATAAGGATAAATATTATGTTGATAAAACATCTTCACAAATAATGCATTAATTTCGAACAAATTTAATTACCATAAAAAAGTTATAGTGAGTCGATCAGAAAAGATAGACATATTCTGTCGCGGACTTTTTTTTAGAATGTTTAATGAGGAACAATTCCATCATACATTATGTTTGCGTAAATTAAACCGTTTACGCAGCGCACGCAACGGAAGCTCTCCAAAAGGAATAATTTTTCCCGTTCTTGCAATATTTTTCATGTATGTTTCGCTCCTATTTATTGGTCGTAGCGTGATGTTTTATAGCCTAAAGCCTTCCTAGAGAAATTGACTATCCAACACAAAACTACAAAAAACGAATTTTTCATTTCCAACCAGTAGTTCCTGAGATTAGCGCGTTCAAACAAACAAACAAACAAACTCTTCAGCTTTATAATATCAGTAGATATAGATTTACGAAAACTCCTTGAAATTCACTTACATTAGATGACCTACTTAGCGAATGTTCGCGATTGCTGTATAATTTGTTTGTAAGTTCATTTTCACTATTACAGTTTTATTTAGAAGTTAGTTAATGTGTTTTTTATATTAATTAAAGAAGGTAATTCTTTGAGTTTGATTTGTTAGTTACTTTTGTTAACAGTACACTGTTACAGTAGAGTTAATTGTAAAAATATCCGTTTGGTTTGTTGTGCTAATATAGTTTTCTTTTTGTTCTATTACCGATAAAGAAGTATCACGGACGTCACCAGTATACATTGTAATCTTCGGACGTCACTGTAAGGAAGGCCGCCCGCCGCCCGCTGCCGCACACATATCCTTCCCGCCCTCGCCCCGCATGTGCCTAGGTGATAACTTTATTTGCTCTGTTACCATTTACGGCTTATTTTGTTGCGCACAATATCTTTTGAATTATACGTTACACTTTGTAGTTGTTGTTCGAGCGTTGGGATTTATATTGTGGACAGAAGTTTTATTACTTCTGTCTGTAGCAGCTGCGGCTAATAGCAGCGCGAAAGAACATGTGCCGTGTACCGAGTGTCTATACCTTCTTTACTCATTAAACTTTTCTGAATCGCGAGCAATGTGCTTATCGCGCGTGCTAATTTTCTAAAGCGACATCTAAGTAAAACTTCTGTCCGAGTCGAACGGGCTGACTTTGATGTTATTTTATAGTAGTTGATGAAGCGTGCGACTCAAAGTCAACAATAATATTGTGGGAAATGTTATAGGGACTGTTACTTAGTGGTTGCCCCGCAAATAAAAGACCCTCAGTGTACATTATGGTTTACTTACTTAATTATCCCCTACTGGTTCCTCCGCATAAGTCATAACAAATGAGGTATTCTATACATAATGGTATTTCAATGAGCATTGAAATGTTGACATTTCTACGCTGAGTGTACATTATACAATTATATAAACACTCAATATATATATGGATTAAACGGTACTGCAAGGCCCAGATTTGGTGGGCCTGGCGCGGGCTCTACTGGCGCTGCGTGTCGGGCGCTCGCGTGGTGGGCGGCGCCAGGTGGGCCACCACCACGTGCGGGCGCGCGCCGCCGCGCCTCACGGCCAGCTGCTGCAGCTGCAGCGTGCGCAGCTCCGGCGGCGCCGTCGAGCCTGGCGCCGCCTGCAGGATCTTGAGCTGGCGCGGCGCCAGGCCGTGCTGGCGGTACACCAGCTGCGCGCTCGCGCCCGCCTCGGCCGTGGGCCGCGCGCGCCGCGCCGCCTCGGGCTTGGCGGCCACCACGATGCGCGCTGGCGCCGCGCCCGGCGTCGCCTGCGGCGGCGCGCTCGGCCCGGCGCCCGCGCCGCCGGGCCCGGCCCCCGCGCTGGCCTTCTGCTTCTCCTTCGCGATGCGCTCGGCGCGGCGCGTGGCCACTTCCATCGGCGACGGGGGCGCGTCGTAGTCCACGCCGTGGTCGGCGAGCAGCGCCGCGTGCTTCGGGTTGCGATGCTGCGGGTCGTCGAGGCGCCGCTTGGGCGCGGCGCGGCGGCGCTCGGCCGCGTCGCGCATGGCGTCGAGCCGGTGCAGCGGCGGGCGCGGCGCGTCCTCGTCGAGGCGGCGGCGCGCGGCGGGCGGGCGGCGGTGGCGGCGGCGCGCGCGCTCGGGGTCGGCGAGCGCGTCGTGGCGGTCGCGGCAGGCGCGCGGCGAGCGGTAGGCGCGCTGCGCGTCGCCCACCAGCTCGGCCACCCAGTCCCAGTTGGGCGCGCGCGCCGGCGGCGGCTCGGCCGGCAGACGCTGCAGGCGCAGGGCGCGGCGCAGCAGCGCGTCCTCGCCGGGCGACCACTCGGGCTGGTGCTGCGCGTGAGGCGCGTGCGGCGCGGGCCGGGCGCGCGGGCGCGGGCGGGGCGCGGCGCGCTCGAGGGCGGCGCGTGCGGCGCTTATGAGCAGGCAACGCGGCGAGGCTCGCGGGCGCGGGGCTCGCGGCGGTGCACGGCGGGCAGCAGCGCGTCGGGCGCGGCGCCGGCGCGGTACAGCGCTCGCGCCCAGCTGTCGCAGTACACGTCGCCGTCGCCGGACGGGGGCGTGGGCGGGCACCACATCTGCGAACACGCGCGCGTGAGCGGCGAGGGCGGGCGGGCGGGCGCTAGGGCGGGGCGGCACTCACCGGCATGGGGCTGTGGGGCGGCGCGCGGCTGGTCCACACCTGCAACGAGAAGTCAGTCACTACCGATCCGGCCGAGCGGCCGAAGCTCGCCGTCCGTCCCTCCGCTCCGCTCCACTCCGTCCCGCCCGACGGCGGCCGGCCGCGTCGGGCGTAGAGCTCCGCTTTTACGTCCGCCTATATTTTATTTCCAATGGCAATTATATATTGTTTTCATATTCTTCATCGGTATTTTGATCGCCATTCCTGGTTACCCGGTCGATAACGATAACATGTAGGTAAGTAAGTTACTAGGAGCGCATCAGATCACTCGGATGTCTTCCAACGTCGCAAGTATCGGTCAGACACACATGCGACAAATGAATTTAGGCTCACGCTTCATATCTGTGCAGCGTTGCCGTATATAATGATATCTACTCCCAAATAACTAATCGTCACCTAAGGTGTTGCGAATTCTATTGAGCGAGCGCAAACGATCGATGCTCAGCGTTTACTTTACTTTGGCTCATGCCAAGCCATGTCATTTGAGGGATAATGTTTCTGTAATTTCCTGCTGATATATGAAATAAGCTGATTCTTTGATTAACATTATATTTCTGGGACCCACTGTGGTGGGTGTACTAGCGAGCCGATGCAACGGTAGGCGAGGGGTCGGGGGTCGCGGGTGGAGGGTCGCTCGGGCTCGGCTTCGCTCGTAAATGCTTGCGTGGCTTAGATCCCTGACGTTCGCGGGTGCGCGGCGCCGTTTTGGTGGCCGCCGGCGCAGCTCCGGCCGCGGCAAGCATTTACGAACGATTGTCGAGCGGCACCAAAACGTCGAACGTCAGGAATATAAAACGCACGTGTGGTTCAAAGTCATTTATTATCGTGACGCGAGGCGCGCGCCAGCCACGCGTCCAAAGTGCCGTTCCGCCGCCGCGCGCCGTCTAGCGCCCACAGGTCCACGCGGACGGCGCCGCGCGAGCGCGTGCGCGCCGGCGCGGGCGGCGCGGCGCTCGGTGGCGACGGCGGCGGCGACGGCGGCGCGCCCCCACGCCGGCCCCGCACCTGCGCGCGCGCCCCGCAGTACGTCAGCGCCGGCTCCGGCGACGGCGCGCGCGGCGTCGGCGTCGGCGAGCGAGAGCGCCTCAGCGAGCGCCGCGCCGCCTCCCACGACTGCAGCTGGCGGCGCATCTCGCCCAGCGCCTCGCTCTCGGCCGTCGCGGCGGCCTCGCTGCTCTCGACCATGCGCATCGCGTACTTCTCGATCGGGCTCAACTGCGAACCGAGCGGACGAATCTCCGGTGAGGGCGGCGTCGGCGGGCGCGAGCGATCGCTCCCGAGCGAGTATACGCACCTGCGTCATAAGCGAGGCGAACTCGCCGCAGTCGTCAACGCGCTCGGCGGGTGCGGGCCGCGGCGGGTCGGGCTCGGGCTCGTCGTCGAGCGGCAGGCTCTCGTCGAACTCGGCCAGGTCCCGGTGCGCCTCGGCGCGCGCGGCGCGGGCGGCGGCGGCGTCGGCCTCGTCCTCGGCCGCGGCCAGCGCGCACTCCAGCTCGCCGCCCGCCTCGGGCTCGGCCTCGGCCGGCTCGGCGCCCGCCGCCGCGCCTGCGCCCGGATGCGCCTCGAACAGCTCCTTTATGTTCGCCTGCACGCGGACGGGAGAGTTACTGGGGTGCCCCCGCCGAGCGGAGGGGACGAGAGGAGTTCGGATTACCCCGCGCAAGTAGGAGGTGGTGAAGTGGCCGCCCTCGATGGCGAGGTGGCCGAGCGCGCGTTTCTGGTCGGCCTTGCGGAGGATGTTCTCCTCGACGGTGGCGGCGGTGACGAGGCGGTACACGTGCACGTCCCGCGTCTGGCCGATGCGATGGCAGCGGTCCTGCGCCTGCGCGTCCATCGTCGGGTTCCAGTCCGAGTCGTAGAACACGACCGAGTCGGCGCCGGTGAGGTTGAGTCCCACGCCGCCGCTGCGCGTCGACAGGATGAAGGCGAAGATGCGAGCGTCCGCGTTGAAGCGGTCCACGAGCGGCTGGCGCTGGTCCACGCGCGTGCTGCCGTCCAGGCGCAGGTACGTGTGGCCGTGCAGCGACAGGAACGCCTCCAGCACGTCCAGCACGCGCGTCATCTGCGTGAAGATCAGCACGCGGTGGCCGCCCGCCCGCAGGCGCCGCAGCAGCCCGTCCAGCGTCTGCAGCTTGCCTGCGGGGCGGCGGGCGCGTCAGCGGGGGGTGCGGGGGGTGCGCGCGGCGGGAGGGAGGGGGGGGGGGGCGCGCACCGCAGTCGTACTGCAGCAGGCGCGGGGGCGGGAAGGCCACGGCGGCGCGCGCGGCGGGCGCGTGCAGCAGGTCGGCGAGCGGGCGCAGCGCGCGGCGCAGCAGGCGCGCGGCCCCGCCGGCGCGGCGCCGCCAGCCGCCGGCGCCGCGGCCGACCACGAGCTGCGCGCCGGCCGCCCGCGCCGCCGCCCAACACACCGTGAACCTGCGGACAAGCGCAAGTCGCTCGCACTCCGGCCCACGTGACCGTTTCCGAAGCGCAGTTTTCGCAGCGCAATTTTATTTCGCAGTCGTATCGAGCTCTCGATACGACTGCGAAATAAAATTAATTTCTATTATTATTTCATTAGTGTACGCTTTGATTGAAAATTCCAATCACAATAATATATTATTTTATAAAAAAAATATAATAACATAATTTAAATAAAAAAATATATAAAGAAATTAAATTTACAACTTGTAAAATATTTCAATTATTACTTGCCGTTTAGGACTTATAATAATTCGTTATAAAATGACAAGACGGGGGAATGTATGCCCGATTCCCTACCGATATTGTAATTTAAAACACTTCTTATGCTATATTGCGAAAATGGAAACTCGTCTCGCGTCTTAGAATTCATTGATCCCAAGTTAAATGTCTCACCTATTAGTAATATTAAGTGAGGAAAGGCATAACGGGTTTCTCGTTCGAATTTGGAGCTTTTTTTTTTTATTATACGACGTGCGTTGCCACTCAGTTTTCGGAGAGTTATACTGTGTTGGTAGCATAATGGGATTAATCCCTCTGCTCCCAACACAATATAACAATCCTCCCTCCCCCCAAGAAGCTCATTACTGGTAACCTTATTCACCGCGTATGAACACAGCACAACACAAGAAATTGTGTTATTGTACTAACTGTCTAACACAGACGTGTGGAGAGCACTCAGGTGTCTTATAGATCCCAGGCTTCATTCGTATCTGAAGCTTCCGTTAAAATGCTAGTGCTGAGGAAGATTCCAAGTTGGTTTGGGACGTGACCAATCAAGTTAAGGCTAAGGTTAAAATTGAATTACAGTCACTTCATTGCAATTTTAAGCTTTGTATCCAAGCTTTTATGCTTAAAAACCTCACATCATTATTTCCTGAAAAGAAAGTTGTTGTTGAATTATGGCCCAAGATTTCTAATATATCGTTAGCAGAGCCTTCATTTGACACACCAAACAAAATAGATATGCTTCTTGGAGTACATGTCCTTGGCCCAATTTTACTGGATGGTTTAATCAAAGGATCCACCCAGGTCACTAATAGCACAATACACTCAACTGATTGAAAAATAATGTATGTGTGAGCAATATCAAAGAAAGAAATACTTCAGATGAATATGAGTCAAACAATAAAAACACTACAACTTAACAGGAACCCACCAACCAATGAATTTGAATATGTTGAAAAAAAGAAAAAGAAAATAAAGCTAAGGAAAGAAGGTAATGGTAAAATGAAAGTGGGTAAAACAAAAAGACATCAGCTTTATAAGGTACATTATAGAAGACACTTATCCAAATATTAAAAGGAAAAGGAAATTCAATCAGTCAGGAAATGTAGGTAATAAAGCAGTAGATTTTAATGAAGAATTTTATATATAATTATATAGTGTAAACTAACTGATGATGATGCCGCTGATCTACTCATAGAGCTGCCTCCAACAGAATCTGTCGAGGATCCTATAGCAGATAAATTAAGTATGGGAGAGATTGTAAGAGCTATCCTCCTCGCGTCGTTTTCCTCATTACTGAGGGTCGTGACTCCCCCGCTGCATCAGTTCCTCCCGCACGACTTCCCTCCATCTGCTGCGATCCTTAGCTTCATGAAGGGCACCGTGGAAGTTGATGTCTAGAGAAGATCGTATTTGGTCCGACCATCTCGTGGAACTGCGTCCTCTAGGACGCTTGCCATCTACCTTGCCTGTCACCATCAGCTGTTCAAGGTTGTGACCCTCTTTACGCGCAATATGTCCGAAGAATTCCAGCACCCTACGAAGGCATACAGTGGAAAGTCTAGTTTTGACATTAAGCTCTCTCAGAATAGACACGTTGGTGCGAAAGGCGGTCCATGGAATTTGTAACATTTTTCTCCAGCACCACATTTCGAAGGCGTCTATTCGGTCCCCGTCGGCCGTTAGTCAGTCTCAGTGTCCAGGTCTCCGCTCCATAACTGAATATGGAGAAAACTAGAGAAGTTACCAATATTGTTTTAGTTCTTCGCGTAATGTTACGGTCTCTCCATATCTTATGCAACTGGGACATTGCGTTTTTGGCCATCCCTATACGTGTCCTTATCTCTTTTTCGCATGATCCTGTGCTATTAATGTTATTAATGTTAGACCCTAGGTAGACGAAGTCAGTTCAGCGTTCCCGTGAGTTCAAGGCTGTTGGTACGATCCACTATCATAACTTTGGTTTTGCTATGATTGATTTTTAGCCCCAACAGCAGACTGATGTTCTCAATCCGGGCCAGGAGGTTCACCATCTCGGATTCACTTGCAGCAAGGAGTGTGGTGTCATCTGCGTAGCGGAGGTTTGTTATTTTAGTGCCACCTATTGTGACTCCACCCTCCCAACCTTCACATGCCCGCCTGATTATGTACTCTCCAAAGGCATTAAAGAGAATTGGAGACAGGATGCATCCCTGTCTTACCCCTTTACCGAAACTAAAACGTTCTGATGTATAGTTCTCGACCTTAAACATTCCTTGATTGTCCAGGTACAGAGAACGGATGAGGGCAACGAGGTGTTGAGGTACTCCCAGTTCACTAAGTACCCTCCATAGGTCGGATCATACCACACAGTCAAAGGCTTTGCTGTAGTCGATAAAGCAAAAGATGGTGAGTGTGTTGAACTCGTAGGCCTTTTCGACTAGTTGGCGAATGTTTAGAATTTGCTCGCGGGTACCTTTGCCCTTTACAAAACCCGCCTGTTCCTGTGGAATTTGCCAGTTCAGAAAGTGTCGGATCCTGTTATTGATGATATGTAACATCACTTTGCTGGCATGTGATATCATTGCAAGGGTTCTATAGTTGTCGCACTTAGAAGTGGATCGCTTTTTGTGGAGAGGTAATACGATCGACTTAGTCCAGTCTGAAGGCCATCTTCCAGTTCACCAGATGCTCGCTCGCTCCAATTTGTTGTATCTTGTGGTGAGCTGTATTCATGTGTCACTATAAAGATTCTCGCAGTAGTTACGCCATCTCCTCGTCACTGCCTCTAGGTCTTGCAAAAGCCTTCCATCTTCATCTTCTACCAGCCATGATCTAGGTTTGAAATGTTTTGTCAGCAGTTTTTACTAATTGAAGAGGTCTGAGCTTTGTGACCTGAACGCATGCTGCAAAGTTTTTTTAATCATGCCGTCATTGTCTTTGTATCATTCTAGAAAGCTCCGATTACTTTACTCTGTCTGCTGGATTTGATAACCCACAGCTTCTCAGCTCCTTCCTGTCCTGTATGAGTTTCCATGTCTTGTCTGATATCCAGGTTTGCTTAGGGCAGGGTGTAAGAGGGTGCTTATTGCTAACCCTAATTTTCGAATGTCTCATTGATCTGGTCCTTTAAGTGCATCCACTGCTCGTCCGAGTCCGCGTTTGCTGATGGAGATGTTTGAACAATCGCTGCGTCAAGTGCACATTGGAACTGCCTCCTCGGTTAAAAACTGGCATAGACTTCTCACAAGTCCAATGGAACACTTTTTTGGAGGGGATCTATATACGAAGATCTTCACGATTAGAACGTAAGACCGATCCGAAAGAGTGCATGTAGACCAGGAAGAGTATGCATCGATCGAACCTTCTCGCTTCACAGAATCGAGGAAAAGTTTTAGGATAATAACCAAAGTTTTCTGCGCTTTCGTCGACTATAAGAAGGCATTCGATAGAGTAAAAGAGAGTCGTACATAAATTATGATTATGTATATATAATCATAACTCTCTTTACCCCACCACCAAGAGTGGAACGTGACGTGGCCAATACGAATACCCGGACGCGATCGAATACATCTGTGAGCGGTCACCTGTCTATGAGGTGGTGCATGTCGGCCAGCAGCTCGCCGAGGTCGCGCGGCGCCAGCGGCGGCGGGCCCGCGCTCACGGCCGCGCGCAGGTCGGCGCCGTACAGCGGCAGGCGCCAGCAGCGCCGCTCGTTGCACGCCGCCACGAGGCGCCGTCCCGCGCGCCGCCGCTCCTCCAGCCGCGCCGCCGCGCCCGTCGGCGGCGGCGCGGGCGCGGGAGGCGCGCGGGCGGCGGCGGCACGCACAAGGCTGGGCGCCGCGGGCAGCAGCGCGTCAGGGGCGCGGCGCGGCGCGCGGCACCGAGCAGGTCACTGAGCGTAGCGGCTTGCCCGGGCGGCAGACGCGGCGCGCCGTCGGCGGCGGGCGGCGCCTCGAGCAGGCGGCGCGGCGGCGCGAGGTGGCGCGCGCGGTGCGCGGCGAAGGCGCCGGCGCCCTGCGCCTCGAGCGTGGCCAGGTCGCCCCCGAGGCGGGCGGCGCGCGCCTGCCTCTCGTGCACGCCCGCCAGCAGCACCAGCGCCGGCACGAGCAGCCGCAGCGCGGGCAGCTGCAGCGGCGAGCTGACCGGCCGCGGCTCGAAGAGATCGGGATGGTTGCACACTTTGCGAAGTTGCATGAGCACGTTGATGACGCTCAGTAGGTTGCCGGACGCGAGGCTCTCGCGGGTTCTGAGTCGAGGACGAGCACGTGACGAAGTAACGTCGCGACGGACGCTAGGAGGCGGAGGCGGCGTATACTCACTTGGCGCGCGCCATGAAGTCGTCGTAGAGGTAGCGCTGCCGCTTGGCGAGGCGGCAGAGCAGCACGTGGTCGTACTTGCGCGGCATCTGGCGCTCCACGTCGGCCTTGAGGCGGCGCAGCAGGAAGGGCCGCAGCACGGCGTGCAGACGGCGCACGAGCCCGTCGCCGCCGGCGCCGCCGCCGAGCGCCGCGAGCCCGGCCACGGACCCGAACCACGAGCCGAACTCCGAGTGCGACGCGAACACGCTCGGCATCAGGAAGTGCAGCAGCGACCACAGCTCCAGCAGGCTGTTCTGCAGCGGCGTGCCCGTCAGCAGCAGCCGCCTGCAACACGCGCCCGCTCAGCCGCCGTCCACCCCTCGTTCCCCGCCCGCCCTAGCCGGGCCGACGCGACACTCACCTCTCCGTTTGGAAGTTCAGCAGCATCTGCCACCTCTGGGACTTGAAATTTTTTATATTCTGCGCTTCGTCCAAAATTAAATATTTCCACCGTTTTCTTCGAAAACTCTGATGGTCCTGCACCACTAGTTTGTACGAGGTAATACACACGTGAAACGAGTTCGCTTTAGTCCACCCGACACGTTTGAGCTTGCGCTCTTTGATCGTGCCGTAGTAGGTGAGTATCTTGAAGGCGGGGCACCACTTCTTGAACTCCATCTCCCAGTTGAGCACGACCGAGGTGGGCGCCACGACCAGGTGCGGCCCCCAGTCGCGGCGCTCCAGCGCCAGGTGCGCCAGCAGCGCGATGGTCTGGATGGTCTTGCCCAGCCCCATCTCGTCGGCCAGGATGCCGTTGAGGCCGCGCGCGTACATGGTGGCCAGCCAGTGCAGCCCCACGTGCTGGTACTCGCGCAGTGCGTGGCGCAGCAGGCGCGGCACGGGCGTGGCCACGGCCGTCTCCGACAGAGTGGTGCCCGTGGGCTGCAGCGACGCCGCCAGCGACGCGGCCGCCTCCACGCGCCGCTCCGACCCGCCCTCCGCGCCTCCCGCGCCCTCCGCGCCCTCCGCACCCTCCACCAGCGCCTCGAGCGCCTCCGACGAGCCGCTGGACGAGCCCGCGTCCGAGCCGCCCGAGTCCTCGTCGTCCGAGCCGGCCGCGGCGGGCGGGGCGGTCTGGGCGGGCGGCGCGGCGGCGTAGCGGCGCACGAGGTCGTCGATGGCCAGGTCGGCGTCGCGCCGCAGCTCGTCCAGCTCGGCGGCGGCGTCGAGCGGGCTCTCGGCGCGTTCCTGCTCGTCGATGGTGCGCTCGTCGTCGGCCGAGTCGTCGTCGCCGGGCCCGTAGTCGGAGGGCGGCGGCGAGTGCGCGGGCAGGTAGCCGGCCGGCAGCAGGTCGCCGAGCGCTCGGCGCGAGTCGCGGCGCAGCGCGTCCAGCTCGGCGCGGTGGTCGGCGGCGGAGGGCGCGGCCTCGCGCTCGGCGGCGGCAATGGTCTCCTCGTCGTCGTCGGAGCAGCCCCGCGGCTGGAACTCGTCGTCGGAGGGCGGCGTGTCGGCGCCGGGCGCGGCCAGCGTGGCGGCCAGCTGGCGCGAGTAGCGCTCGGTGCGGTCCACGATGTACGACAGCTGCTCGTCCAGCGCCTCCTGCCGCGCGCGCTCCACGCGCCGCACGCGCTTCCACTCCACCAGCTGCAACAGCACACGGCGCGACTGTGGGACTACTCGCTGCGACATGCGACACGAGCTATGCAAGCGTGAAACCGATAATTCCCCGTGTTGTGATCGCCTGTAGCCGGCAGGCGAGCGCGCATGCTCGTGTGCCGGCTTCGGGGGAAACGAAAGCCACATACGGAATGAACAGTGACCGAATACCTTCTCTACGTTAGCCCAGAACGTCCGAATCTCTTTAGCGGCAAAAGCTGCAATCTTCTTTAACTGCAACTCTTGCGCTTTTTCTGCTTTCTGGGCCGCTAACGCTTTGTCTTGAAAGTATTTCTGAACCGCTCGTGCACACTGTTGGTAGAAAAAATAATAGTACAAGATGTGTTCATATGTATTCTACAAGGGTTTTATAAACGCGTCCCCCGTATAGCCACGCGAGCAAAGCGCTACCTTCTTGGCGGCCTGCTTCTTCCACTTGCGCTCGTGCGCGAAGTCCTGCGCCAGCCAGGCCATCTCCTCGAGCAGGTAGTCCCAGTGCGACTTGGGGCGCGGCGGGTCGAGCACGCGCGGCAGGCGGCGCTCGGCCCACAGCCCGCAGCGCGCCAGCTCGGCCACACGCCGCGCCACGAAGGCCTCCTGCTTGGCCTTCTCCAGCATCTCGTCGGGCGCGGCCGGCGCCGGCGGCGCGGCGGGGGCGGGCGGCGCCGCCGGCGGGGCGGGCGGGGCGGCTGCGGAGGGCGGCACGGGAGCGGCGGGCGGCGGCGGCGGGCGGCGCGCCTCCAGGAAGGCCAGCAGCTGAGGCGCGGGCGGGCGCTTGCGCCACGCCGCATAGTCCATCATGTTGCCGCCGGCCTGCAGGAAGTACAGCTCGCTGAGCTGGTCCGTGAAGCGCTCGCGCAGGTGGCGCAGGCGCAGCAGCTGCGCGTCCAGCACGCGGCGCCGCAGCGCGCCCGCCTCCGCGGCCGCCGCCAGCTTGCAGCGCTTGCGCGGCGGCTCCGCGCCCGCCGCGCTCGCGCGCTCCACGCCCTGCGCACCAGAGGACTCTGTATTACTACACGTACACCACGCGACACACGACACGCGACATTTGGACCGAGGGGGACCCGAGGATCCAACATAAGCCAGTTAATAGCACATTTAAATATGCCTGGAACGGTGCTAGAGATGTATCTGTATTCAATTAAGACTTTGTGATAATTGTAAACAGAGCGAATAGTAAAAAAAAAAGTTCACTAGAGTAAATGATAAAACTGCAATACATATGTAACTGTTTGTGTTTGAATAAATATGAACTAACCAAAAATTTTGAAGCAAATTAGTTGTTGCGGACTTTAATTAAATTTTTGTGATATTATCATAGCACTGCAGTGGCTTTATAGTGTTATACAACATATTAAACTAATGTATTTCAGGAACATTAACTTTAATCTTTTCACTCGAGCCAAGCTGGGCAGGACAGTTAGTACTTTTATAATACTGCCTAGGTACTTGCTACTGCAGTATCAATATTTTTTTGGATACAGAGATTCTACTCCTTATTACCACTACCCTGACCCTACATGATTTAAGTGAATTTAAATACTGTCTAAAGTTAATAATAATAATAATATTATTATTATTTCGGAAAACATCCATAGTTGAAGTTGCATTTTTTTTTAAGTCTGAATCAGTCTACTACGTAGTCACAAACACAAAACAGACCAACAGGAGCTATTCATACATTGGATCCTCGGGATACCATACAACTCTCTTGATACATAATTTTACTATGACCAGAAAAAAGTATGGTTCTCATTTAGTTCTCAGATTTTCTACTAATTAAGGGCAAACTTTATATTATTCCTATATTTCAATTACTACCTTACACACATAATAGGATGATTATGATAAGCTGAACTTATTAATTTAGTTAAGACATTTTTGAGATATTTACTAATCGTGGACTTTTTGATTGGACAACTTGGTTAACTTATTAATTTAGTATTATGTTAATTATTCCAATCATCTGAGGAAAAATTATTTCATGCCACTAAGATACTCTGTTTACCCACTGTACCAGAGAAATCTTTTACTATCAGATAAAAACTAAAACAGTTATACTAATTATAATAATATACAATACAATTGCAGAGAATTTGAATTAGAGAACTCTATGAATTAACACTCCTCCTATTAATTCCAAATTTGGCATTACACTATTTGAATTGCTATTTAATATAATTAAAGAAAGGAATATTTAATTTAATAAATACTTGAACCCACCATGAGTTGGAGTGCAGTTTCAGTTTCAGATGAGGCCTGGAACTCATCGCGTTCGCTCATATTGTGACATTGCGAAAAGTTTTAATTTAATATTTTATTTAGATTAATCCACATATACACTCAAGTCCGAACACTGATTCACTTATTTATACTATTAACTACATTGATAGGCGTAACACTGAAATGTATAGAATTGATAGATAATTCAAATATCACAGAATTAATAAAACAGTCTACGTTTTAGTGGAAACAAAACGTAAATATAGCACATTTGCCGGAATATTGAAGAAGTCATCCACCACAACCGGCAATACAGTAAACAATATTTGCGAAATACAACATGGCGGCCATATTGAATTTACATATAACTGTGTTCAAGTCGCATCTATCGATATCCAAATGTAACGAATCTTTAAGTTGATGAAATTTGTGACTACATCATGGAATGTAACACATTCGTTTCTCGAGAATAATTGCATGAAATTTTATCAACAGTTATATTTCCGTTCAACTTCTAGCTTGTCAGGTGGAAATTTGCAAATAAATTTCAGGACCCTCCATTCCTTAGTTCTCTACATACATCCATTTTTTTGTCTATGCTATGACTCGTCTCAATGACACCAGTGTCACCGAGTGATCAGTGAACTGACGCCGTTGTAATTTTTTTGTTATGGTTTATTCATGACGTGGACACTAGTCTTCCAATCAAATATATATTATCATATTCTTCACCTAATTTTTTTATTCAAATATTTTAGTCTACTTCCTTACGTTACAGAGAATACTTATTGACCGTCACTTAATAAAACTACAGCTACCAGTTTCCACGTAGCTAAACATACAGAAGATACGGCGAAACAAACTCCTCGGGTTTCTTTTTTAACATTAATTCCCTTTTACGAAGGGAGTAGAGATTTTTTATTTTTATTTAAATTGTTTATAAAAATAGTGAGTGTGTATGTTCTATGTATCGTATCAGCACTCCCAAAAGTTGCTTATCTAAATATGCCGAATAAACATTGTAGTAGTTATAATAAATTTCAAACTGTAGTAATTATAATAATAATATGTGTACCCTCACGCCTTCCCACAAGGGTCCCCGAAGGCAGAGGTGTATAGGTAGTGTGTGTGGGTATTACCTATACACCTCTGCTTACCTCTTCGAGGACCCTTGTGGGAAGGCGTGAGAATGAGCTCATATTTAGAAGTGAGGAAAACAAATCGTGTAAAATTAAATACATAATTGTGACGACCGTCTGGTCTAGTGGTTAGAGCTCCAGACTGCAAAACTTGAGGTCGCGGGTTCGAATCCCGCTGAGGGCAGATATTTGTGTGATGAACACGAATATTTGTACCTAAGTCTTGGATATCCATATGTATTTATGTATTTATCTATCTATATAAGTAAATATATCGTTGTCTGTCTAGTTATCATAACACAAGCTTTGCTTAATTTGGGACTAGGTCAATTTGTATGGAATTGTTCCAGGTATTTATTATTATTATTTACTTGATTAATAAATTTACTCTGTCTTGCTTAATGAAGTTATTTTTGTATTTTATTTACATACATACATAGATATCATCACGCCGAGTCCCTAACGGGGTAGGCAGGAAGAGCGCTAGTTCTCTCTAGACTTATCGATTTTAATTACATGTTGATATTATATTTTGTTGGTACAATTTTGTCATTCCTCTACACCAATTTGTGAGAAAGCTTCTTCCATGCGACTGCTACTGGATACCCTGTGAAAAGTTTAAGTTAATTTGAGTCCAACTAACCGATTAATTCAACGACGCGCTTCAATGTCAAGGATTACGTTTGTTTTTTTAATTCTTCTTCATGAAATCGGGATACTTCTAAAAAACAGTTTTGACAATCGATTTCTCAAGCTCTCTCTTTTTTATCACAAGATTTCGCTGAATAACTTCTTAAATTTTTTTGTTTAAAATTTTTGTTATTTCAAAAAAATTGCAGTATGGAAAACTTCTGTCATATTCCTCGCTAACTACATTAATAGGTCCTACCTATTTATTTATATTAATATTTAATTTCATAACAGGAATAGCTTTTATAACACTTTACAATCACGATATATTTAGCTATTTATAACAACAAAATTTTCTTTAATTCAGTACTATTTGCGGCCATAGTTTTCAGCCGCATTAATTTCATTTTCACCATTATTGCTCCGTGTCCTTGGGAAGAAGCATATTTTTCTCGTGAATCTCGCGTATATGTAGCGTGAGTTCCGAGAATAATAGCAAGCCCGCCTGGCTCGAGGCCTTGATTTCGCTACTTTTCAGGTGCTAAATAAACACAGTTGTTATTTTATACCTCTAGCGGAAAGTGGGTGTGTGGGTATTACCCATACACCTCTGCCTACCCCTTCGGGGACCCTTGTGGGAAGGCGTGAGGATATATTATTATTATTTATTTTAGGTTATGGGCCCAGCCCAGCGTGTCAATTTAGCTAGTAATTAGGGACAGTATAATTTTCAGTTTTTAGCTCAGTTTTTTAGCGTAGGTCGCGAGTGATTACCTAAAATATCATGTCGAC
>JACCPG010004402.1:0-19509 GCA_016069955.1 Drepana arcuata | reverse complement strand
TCGTGCTCGAGTAACGGCGATGGACTCGCCATCTGTCACGTTGGCACCTAATATACCTCTGGCGGAAAGTGGGTGTGTGGGTATTACCTATACATCTCTGCCTACCCCTTCGGGGACCCTTGTGGGAAGGCGTGAGGTAAAAAAAAGTATTCCTTACGCGGTGGTAGAGGTCAGCCGTCAGCTAAGAACGGATTTTATGAAACTCAACTTTTTATGTTAATATAGCAATTAGTTGAGAAACGTGTCTTTTTTTATTTTTTCACCCGGGCGAAGCTGGGCGTTTTTTATATATTGTCTCTCGTAGCGTGAGTTCCGGGAACTTTTGATACTTAACCGGGCAAATAAAAAAAGCTAGTGTATATATATATATATATATATATTTATATATATATATATATATATATATAGAAAGATATATATATATATATATATATATATATATATATATATATAATGTCCACAGAGAATCTCTATAGCGAGATTTAATCTGATGTATAGCGACATCTTGTGACACAAAAAGATAATAAATATACGTTACATACAAAATGGTCTCACATCACATGGTTGGTAACATCCAACTGTACCTCTGGGACTTGCTTTACTCTATGACGGAACCGGTAGGCACAAAATGGCGTCGAAGTGAGTGCATATTAATCGGCTATTTTTCAATGCCTCACTGCACATAGCCATGCGCTCGTATGTTTTCTTTGCATTTAAAAACTACCTATACGACGTAACATTTTCGACAAATTGTATCAAACACATGCTTATCCTTGCTTGCTCATTGACAGTAAATACTAACATTTATCTAGGTCTCTGACGATGAAAAGTAATTGAACTTTGAAAATGTCCACTTCGATTGTTTGTCAAAATAAATATTTTCTCAGACACCTCCCCTATGCATAGATATATTCAAAGAATCGACTGCATACGATTGTGAAGAAAATCAAACGCGTATGTATAGTCTTGCTTGAGTAACGGCAATGGACTCGCCATCTGTCACGTTGGCGCCTAAAATATATCTATGGTACTTAAGTTTAGAAACACATTGGCACAGTCGGGATTACAACTTGCAATCTTTTTGTTTCAGGCAATCTATTCGAACTGCTCGGCCACCACGGCTGTCACTGATTAGCTTCTTTAATGAAGGCAAGGGTAAATTTATGATCATAGTTAAAAAAAACACGTTAAAATAATGGTTTTCCTAAAAAAAACTGTTAATGGATAAAAAATCGTCATTCTTTCGAACCGGGCAAATCACATATGAACAGTTACCACACACACTCACGCCAGCCTACGGACAGACAGACACACACGCAAGGTAATTGTGGAGAGTATATATATATATATATACATAAAAAAGTTGTGCTAAGTGTGCCTTACTTGCGGTGGAGTACAGACGGAGCGGATGCTGGACGGACAGGTCATCTCGCCGAGTCCCCCACGAGGTAGGCAGAGAGAGTAGAGCGGTTGTTTAAGTTATATAAAGGTATGATTTGAGAGCCGGAGTGGCTTAGTGGTTCGAGTAGTTGCCTGCAACACATAGATCGCAAGTTCGAATCCCGACTGTGTCAATGAGTTTTTCCGAACTTGAGTACCTACAGTCACACCAGCTTTACGGTGAGGGAAAACATCGAGAGGAAACCTGCTCAGGCCACGTTTGGATAATTTTAGTCTTTAAGGGACAGGGGTAGAAACATTATTTGTATTTTACAGTTTACTAGCTGCGCGCCGCGATTTCACCTGCGTTTAATTTTTTTTCAATTATCGTTTATTTCAACATAAAAAATACTATTTAAGATTTAGCTTACTAGTGGTGAAATAATTTTCAAAATCGGTCTAATAATTTTTGAGTTAGATCATAACAAACAAACCGAACCTTTCCTCATTGTAATACTAGCTCATATTTAAATATATTATCTGTGGTAGCACCAAATATATTATCTGTGGTAGCACCAAATCTATCTTCTATATTCCCGATCCAGCAACAAGTGGAAATCCGATCTTAAGAAATAGTTTTAAATGAAAATATAATTTACTATTATATAAACTCAATCAGGTTACAAAAACTTTTGGCTTGTAAAAATAAGCTGTAATCCACGATCAATAAACTCATATTAAGAATAAAATACTCTAATTTAAAATAATATTTTTAATTATAAATAACACATTCGCACGGGTGGACAAAAGATTTTTTATAAAAGAAAATGTAGCCTATGTCACTCAAGGTGAATGTAGCTTTCCAATGGTGAAAGAATTTTTCAAAACGGTCCAGTAATTTCAGAGCCTATTCAATACAAACCATTCCTCTTTATAATATAATAGTATACTAGCTGTCCCGCCCAGCTTTGCCCGGGTGAAAAAGTTAAAATCCTGAACCACGATCGCAGCGCCACCTATCGGGTCCTATTGTGATGTAAGCTATCCTATCTATTAAGTTGGATCAAACTGCACACGGTGTGCAAATTTGATTGAAATCGGTTAAGTAGTTTAGAAGCCCATCGCGGACAACGTGACACGTATTTTATATGTATTAAGGTATACATGTCGTTCAATATGCCTTCAATAATCTCGGAACTGAGCGATCCAGCAGAGCCTGCGTGTGTACATAGCGGCGCCGTTCCAGGCGGCTACAGTTGGCTGGCAGAGCGGTAAGTTCATCTCGTAATTGATAAATATTCCGCACGTGCGCCGGTCAACCAACCTGCCTCTACATCACCTGTACACTGTAACTGTTTCTTTAAGACAAACCGAGTTAATTAACTCAACACAATTAGACCTCTACTAATGCAAATGACATATAAACGGATTGTCTATGGCTGGAACAATTTATAAGTCGCCATTAGCTCGTATTTTTAATGACTAGAACATCATCATCATATCATCACGCCAAGTCCCTAACGGGGTAGGCAGAGAGTATAGAGCGCCAGTTCTCTCTAGACTTACATACCTTTTTCGCTTCGTCCACAAAAAAATATATTTATTATATTATATTTATTACATACGCACTTTCCGCCAGTGATATATTTATATGACAACGTGACAGATGGCGAGCCAATCGCACACATCGTAACACAAACACGATTTTAGGTCGCCTTTTAATTACGCAGACGTGTGGTTTCCTCTCCATGTTTTCCTTCATCGTAGAGCTCGTGGTGTAACTAATCACCATACTTGGAAGGTGGGTACAGCTTATACACCTCTGCCTACCCCTTAGGGGACGCTTCTGGGAAGGCATGACATTATTATTATAATAAATTCTGGCGTGATTAAGTAACCAATTCCTTAAAATATTCTCAATAACTCGCTATTATTTTGTTTAGGAGGATACAATTATTGAAATTTGAAAATAATTAATATATTATACATATACGAGAAGGCTGCAGTGGGAAGTCATGAGTTATTTTTCAGAGCAGCAAACATTTTCCACCTAGCAACCTGATTGCAATCCCGACTAAAATGTCAAGTGCAGTATAAATCAAATGTACTAGAAATTTCCGTTAAAGCATACACCACACATACTCACGACACAACACAACACAAGTGTGTGAGTGAAATAAAAACCGGCGCGTGCGCACACCTACGACATACTCGTACATAACAGATGACCGTCCCTCTCGCACGTACGTGTGTGAGCGTCGGCTGATCTCCTGTCTCTGTCGCTCTCATGTACTTAATTAAACTCCGTGCATTACCCGCTCCTCGAATACCTAATGTTCGTGATTGTATTTATGTATGTGTGTACGGTAATCTCGGAAGCAACAGGTACGATTTACTTCACATTAGGGCCTATTTTTGTGTGCTATGAACTTTGTAGCGATTATGTTTAGCCGTTTAGATTGAAGTTCTGTTAGGATATGTTACAACAGTGTCATAGCTCAAGTGATGATAACCGGTTACCATGACCAGTGGCTAACAAATATATCCTCACGCCTTCCTACCCGGAAGGAAGGAACCCGGAGAGGTAGGCAGAGGTGTAGAGGTAGAACCCACACACCCACTTTCCGCCAGAGATATATTTTAGATGCCAACGCGACAGATAGCGAGTCTATCGCCGTAACCCAAGCACGACTATACATACGCTATTGAAATACTTCTCAAACGTATGCAGGTTTGCTTTCGACGTTTTTCTTCACCGTAAAGCTCATGGTACTGTACTTAAGTTCAGAAAAACTCATTGGTACAATCGGGAGTCGAACTTGCGATCTTTGTGTCGCAGGCAACTACTCGGTGTGTGGGTTATATATATGTATGTATATAACCCACACACCCACTTTCCGCCAGAGGTATATTAGGTGCCAACGTCACAAATGGCGAGTCCATCGCCGTTACTCAAGCACGACTATACATACGCCTTTGAATTTCTTCTCAGACGTATGCAGGTTTCCTCTCGATGTTTTCCTTCACCGTTCAGCTCGTGGTGTGACTAATCACTGTACTTAAGTTCAGAAAAACTCATTGGTACAGTCGGGATTCAAGCTTGCGACCTTTGCGTCGCAGGCAACTGCTCGAACCACTCGGCCACCACGGCTCTTAAGGTAGATGTACTGTTTATTAGAGATATTATAATTTTGAACGAAAGGTCCAATTTCCAAACTTAAAAAAAAATTGTGACTAGCTCAAGTTTAGATTAGTGTAGCTTGGAGTATTGTGGCTATATACGCTTGCAACACCGGGGGTACCACTCGCGCGTTGCAGGAATATTTTCCCACCCTTCTTGTAGAACTCCATGCTGTACTCTCCAGGGAAAACCTCAATGGTGAGTTCATTCTACAGCCTGAGCGTTCATGGGTAGAAACTCCATTGAAACCCCGTGCCAGACAGACAGACAGGTGTGGTTCCAAGCTATGGGGAGAGAAGGTAGGTACAAATCTGAATTGATTCACTGCTCTTAGTGTGATAAATCACTGTAATACTGAACAATTATTGGTCTGTAATGTATTTAAGAGAGGAAGGACATAGTGGGTTTCCCGTTCGCATTTGGAGCTGCCCGACTGGGGCAGGACCTCCAATTCCAGAAGTCCGTAGCCAAATAGCACAAGTTTTTCTGTTGTATTCCTGCGAGATGGATAAGGTTCCCAATAATGAGCTCCTTGGGGAGAGGGAAGGATTGCAGAGGGATTAGTTCCATTATGCTGCCAACAGAAGAACTCTCTGAACACAGAGTGGCAACGCGCAAGTGGCATTTCGGTATCGTGAGCGTAAATAGGCGACGGTAATCGCTTCTCATCAAATGGGGCTTGTTTGCCACTCTAAATGTATAAAAAAACATCACTGTACCAACGAAAATTCATTGGTTTATCATGTGAATCAGAAGAAATTCATATAGTGCCTAAAAGATGGTTAGAGACCAGCCTTTTTGGCACATTTAAAGACCTTTATAGGAATAAAGAACTATTTTCCATATTTACATTCAGTAAATCATCACACCTAGTCCCTCATAAGTAGAACGAGTGAGCGCCATGTTCTCTCTAGATCAGATCTCGTTCAGTTCAGGCTCATGCTACCCAGTGTACGCCTCCCACAAATGTCCCCGAAGGGGTAGGCAGAGGTTTCGACTGTACCTACACACCCACTTTCCGCCAGGATATATTTCAAGTGCCAGGTGACAAATGGCGAGACCATCGCCGTTACTCAAGCACGACTATACATACGTATTTGATTTTTCCTAATGAACCTACTATTATAGCTGTACAATTGATCGGAACTACCTATACTGCTCTGCCTACTCCTTCAGGGACCCTTGTGGGAAGACGTGAGGGTATATTATTATTTTTTACAATTGGGTTTGATTGGGATGTTTGAAGCATGGGCGTAAACCGAAAAGGATCCTGTCTAAGGGCAAAGCTGTTTCCTTCCCCTTTTTGTACAACCTGACGACTGTTTTCTCCCACTAGCGTGTAACTTCTTGATCCGTCCCGTTGCCTAAGTCGTTATTTTTCAAATATTTCCCTTTATAATACAGGTATACCCTATCTCACATGGTTTTAATTCATTCGCCTTGCGATGGCCGTTACGAGTCCGCTGTACTTTCTTCGTCGCGCTCCGTCGCGTGCGGGGCTCCCGGCCAGTGCTGCGCCTGTGATGTCGACGTTACCTAACGTTACAGCGTTACTGGTTCTAGTTTTGCAATTTGATTCAAGTTTTTACGAGCGTTTAGTGTTGCTTGTTTATGTAATTATAAGTTGGAGGAAATGTTGCTAATTGATTGCCGTGCTCAGTGACTGGGGGCAATTGGGTTTGGTGTAGCTTCGCGTCTCATCAAAAGTGTATTGGACGGTAGGCAGAGACGTAACAACACATGTTTATATCGTTGTCTAGTTACCATAACACAAGCTTTGCTTAACTTGGGACTAGGTCAATTTGTGTGGAATTGTCCCAAGGTATTTATTTATTATTTATCCGTTACCATTAGACAAACCACGTGTTTGATTGTTAAATTAATGTAAAGAAAGTCTTCCATTCTTTTTTCCTACTTTGCCAACTAATGTCAATGTTCAACTATAGTAAGCTAAGTATTACGAACTAAATTAATGAGTATTTTCATTAATATGACATTACCACTATTTCTGACTTGACAGTTAAAGAAACTGTTTTTTGTTTGTAAAGTTAAATGTCGATAAAACTGTACCCTTTATCGATATCGATAACGATCCTCCTAGCGCCGTGACACACCACTAGCATCCTGGAACGGAAGTACAATAATTGTGCAGAGTCTTCCCCTCGACAGGAATGGTGGTTCTTGTTGTAACTACTAACTTCTTTTAGTTAGTTATTATTCAGAGAAATTTCGAACTGTTGGTGAGACCTTTCGCGTCTTTTAAGGATTAAACTATTAATTTGTTTGGAAAGTTTGCTTCTATTTTTCGAACATTATGCGGACGAAGGCAAATTAAATTTGGCACAGTAAAAAAATCAATAACCTTTTTTTAATACAGCGTAAATTTATTCAAAGTCAAAAAAGGGAACAATTATTGATCGTCACATACTTAATAAAAACTAAAGTTACCTCCGTTTCTAAGAAAAGAAAACTGTCAGGAGAATAAACGGCGAAACAAACTCCTCGGTTTCCATTATTATCATTTGTTCCCTTTTACGTAGGGGTAGAAAAATATTAAACTTACATATAAACTCTACACAAGAGGAGAAAAAATAATAATAATAATATATCCTCACGCCTTCCCACAAGGGTCCCCGAAGGGGTAGGCAGAGGTGTATAGGTAATACCCACACACCCACTTTCCGCCAGAGGTATACTAGGTGCCAACGTGACAGATGGCGAGTCCATCGCCGTTACTCAAGCACGACTATACATACGCCTTTGAATTTCTTCTCAGACGTATGCAGGTTTCCTCTCGATGTTTTCCTTCACCGTAAAGCCCGAGGTGTGATTAATCACTGTACTTAAGTTCAGAAAAAACTACAAAAATATTGTTTACTTTTCTTCGAATCCGAAAACTCAAACATGTTACTTGGCTGTGGAATGCCCAAAGAGATTTTCCCTATAGAGTACAGGATCTAGATCAAACCGATCGTACACTTAAAAATGGAAACGACAAGAGTAATCTCAAAACAGGCGAGCACGTATGAAGTGACGAGAGAAGTCTGGAGAGAACTCACATCTCTCTGCCTACCCCGTGACTCTCGGCGGGATATAACCTTGGGACAATTCCACACGAATTGACCTAGTCCCAAATTAAGCAAAGCTTGTGTTGTGGTAACTATACAACCTACTTTGGGCAAAACAAAGGCGGTTATTTATTTATTTTGCTCTGCGCCTACAATTCAATGACACTATCAGGCTTTGGATGAGCTAACAAGTGAAGTTTCACAGAGCATCCTATTGAGTACTGAGGTGAAGTTCTTAAAATATGATGAGAGAGAGTAGAGATTTAAGAGAGGTAGGGCATAACGGGTTTCCCGTTCGAATTCGGAGCTGCCCGACTGGGGCAGGACCTCCACCTTACAGAAGTCCGTAGCCAAATAACACAATTTTTTGTGTTGTGTTCCTACGCGGTGAATAAGGTTTCCAGTAATGAGCTCCTTGGTGAGGGGGGAGGATTGCTACATTGTGCTGGAAGCAGAGGGATTAAACCCATTATGCTGTCAACACACTATAACTCTCGAACACAGAGTGGCAACGCGCAAGTGATACTTCGGTATCGTGAGCGTAAATAGGCTACGGTAACCGTTTCCCATCAGGTGGGCCGTATGCTTGTTTGCCACTCTTGTTGTATAAAAAAAAAAAAAGAAAATAAAGTGCCAATATAAGCAAGTATGTGACCCACTACCTATCAGTGGGTCACATAATTTTTTGTTAGTATTGAAATCAGTTCTTTTACTACACTTGTAGAGTGTCTATGTAAACGATAACCGTTTACCGCGTTGTATTACCGAGTACTCAATTATAAACCTTATATACAATACCAACAAATAACAATATTTACAAAGTTAAAAAAAAAATATTTACAAACAGTTGAAACTAACTACTTACAGATAATATATTTGTCCTAAATCGGTATCCCGAGGCAACGTGCCAAGAAGACTAGCAGCATTGCCACGCTGGATAGCAATTATGCTTCTCTGAGTGAGATATGTTCCAGCCCGCCTGTTCTATAAAAAAATCAAAATCAAAATCTTTTTATTTCACATAGGCCCAGATGGGCACTTATAAAACGTCGAAAAAGAAGCACGGTTCGGGTTGGTCGCTTCCATGGAGAAGAACCGGCAAGAAACTCCATGGTTACTCTTTTCAAATCATTAGGCATATACAATATTTTTTTCATTACAGCAATAGTACCCAAGTATGGGGGAACAACGCAGGCCCGACAATAGGTCGTTGCTTACTATACAAAGCATACATAAAACAAGATAATTATAACAATGTTAGCAAGATCGAAAGGACGGTGAGCCTCAGGACCCCAAGGCCCCAGAGTACTTTAAATACAAACAACAATTTAGTTTGTTTATCCATCTCTTCGCACCTTCCCACGAAGGTCTCAGACAGATGGCGAGTCCAACGTCGTTAATCAAGGCAATGTACTCAACTATACATACTTCATTGAATTTCTTCTCAGGTCATTGATTGAGATGAATTTAGTATGCAGGTTACTTCTTGATGTTTTCCTTCACCGACTGAATAACCACTGTGCAGTTCAGAAAACTTCTTAGTGCAGATGGGATGCGAACTTGTGATATTTGCGTGGCAAGCAACTGTTCTAACCACTCCGTCACCAGGGTTATACAATTACTTATATAAATAGTATCATTTTCTTGACAAAGACGAAACATTAAAAAAAAAAGATAGCCTTCCTATTATTTTTCCGAGAAAATACAAAATGCTTATACTTACGGTACTCGCATTAAATACACGCAAACCGCTATTTCTCTGCGAAACTAGTAAGATTCGTGTAAAAAGCGATCTAGTTTTGACGTTAGAACTCTGGCGCGTGCGGCTTTGTTCTACGCGCTGCGGTGCTCAAACTTTACTTCGTTATATGTATGATAATATACATTGAATAAAAAAAAAAATGGTTCATAGAAATTTGACTAGGAAGGAGCAAAGACCCCTATAACAGGCTGACGACTAAAAGGAGACGAGATTTTGTTTACTGAATAAATAATTCTTTATGCTATTATGCCCGAAAACGTAGGCACTAGGCCCGAAGGGGTAGGTAGACTTTCCGTCTACACACCTGTGCTTACATATACTTTTTAGGTGCCAACGTGACAGAGTCAATCGCCGTTACACAAGCACGACTGTCTTCTCAAATGTATGCAGGTTTCCTCTCGATATTTTACTTCACCTTAAAGCTTGTTTTGTAAATAATCACTGTACTTAAGTTCAGAAAAACACATAGGTACAGTCGGGATTCGAACTTACAATCTTTGCGTTGCAGGCAACAACTCAAAACACTCAGCCATCATCGCAAATTCTTAAATAGCATGTATATTTTTCTGTGCATGAAACTTTGAGAGCCGCAATGAACCAAAAGTCAGTTACGACAACTGGTCGTTACAGTTTATCCATCAGCGCCGTCTTCCGGTCGACAGGGACGGCTATACGCCACCTGGCTTGAGCGAGAGCGAGACAACACATCCACCTGTCTCTAGTGCCATCACTTTTAATTCTATTTCTGTTATTTTATTTATTCTAGTTTAATTCGTGCAATACTGAAGTAGTTGCTAGCTATGGAAGAAATATTTTTAGGGTTGTTCCATCCAAGGTTTCTACCAAAATTATTACTAAATATTCATACAATAAACATAGCATCTAAATATTAAATAATGCATTATAATAATAATAATATATCCTCACGCCTTCCCACAAGGACCCCCGAAGGGGTAGGCAGAGGTGTATAGGTAATACCCACACACCCACTTTCCGCCAGAGGTATATTAGGTGCCAATGTGACAGATGGCGAGTCCATCGCCGTTACTCCAGCACGACTATACATACGCCTTTGAATTTCTTCTCAGACGTATGCAGGTTTCCTCTCGATGTTTTCCTTCACCGTAAAGCTCGTGGTGTGACAAAGTGTAATAATGCATTATTAATTTTTAATCAACTTGGTGTTGTAAAAAACAGGATAATTTAAAGGATCACACGCTTTCCTACAAGAGTCCCCGATAGGGTAGGCAGAGACAGAAGACATCCAAGACTAAGGTACAAGTACTCGTGCTCATCACACAAATATCTGCCCTCAGCGGGATTCAAACCCGCGGCCTCAAGTTTCGCAGTTAGGAGCTCTAACCAGACAGCCGTCTATGTCGTTCTGCAGTACGGAATCCCCAGAGCATGGCAAATGCTCCCACTTCACTGATTTTTTTAAATATTAGTTCATAAATTTGGCAAGATTCTTTATAAGTAAGTTCTGCAAATTGAGTAATGAAGTACTTATAGTTTCATAACGGAGTAACAACTCTTAGTTAACCGACTTTGTGAAAGAGAGCTGTGTGACGGTGGCGATTCCATTCGATACTTGCAACTTGCAACTTTTTTGCCTTAGTTATCTTTTTTAACGAACTTTATCTTTCTTTGTACCATTTGAATATTATATACATAAATTTTCTACAAGATACCCGAAGTAAGAATACACCCTCATTACGAATGGTTCTAGTGCCTGCAACGCTAAGTTTGCAATTTCGAATCTCGACTGTACCAATGAGTTTTTCTCAACTTAAGTACGGTAATTAGTCACACTACGAGCTTTACTGTTAAGGAAAACATCGAGAGGAAACCTGCATACGTTTGAAAAGTAATTCAATGGCGTATGTATAGACGTGTATGTAACGGCGTTGGACTGGCCATCTGGCACGTTGGCATCTTAAATATATCTCTGGCGAAATGTGGGTGTGTGGGTATTACCTATACACCTCTGCCTACCCCTTCGGGGGCCCTGGCGGGAAGGCGTAAGGATATATCATTAATAATGTTGTTAATTCGTCATTTTTGGAGCTATCCGTTGTATTTCTTCGTCTTGATATTCATTATAACCGACAACTTCTAGAAGACAACTGTTTTATTTTCGGACACACCGTGTATATATCTAAATATCATCAGCATCATCATATCATCACACCAAGTCCCTAACGAAATAGGCAGAGTATAGAGCGCCAGTTCTCTCTAGACTTACATACCTCTTTCGCTTCGTCTACATTCATCAGTCTCTTCATACATGCTCGTCGGTTTCGAGTACTCTTGACGTTCCCGTCCTTGAGCGTCCGATCGATTATGTAAATATAATACATTTTATAGGGTTAAAATGTTAAAATAAAAACACATCACTAAACTAAAGCAAGAATAAGTTCTCAAATATAAGACTTTGACTGAATAAAAGTAGCTTGCTTTCTTTGGAAAACAAATCGAGCGCGTTGATGTCTATTGCAAGGTAAGCAGCGAATAGCTCTTGTTGTATAATCGTCGTAGTTATGTATTAACATAATAATATAATATATATATAATATATCCTCACGTCTTCCCACAAGGGTCCCCGAAGGGGTAGGCAGAGGTGTATAGGTAATAACCACACACCCACTTTCCGCCAGAGGTATATTAGGTGCCAACGTGACAGATGGCGAGTCCAACGCCGTTACTCAAGCACGACTATACATACGCCTTTGAATTTCTTCTCAGACGTATGCAGGTTTCCTCTCGATGTTTTCCTTCACCGTAAAGCTCGTGGTGTGACTAATCACTGTACTTAAGTTCAGAAAAACTCATTGGTACAGTCGGGATTCGAACTTGGGACCTTTGCGTCGCAGGCAACTGCTCGAACCACTCGGCCACCACGGCTATTATAATAATATTCATTATTATTATTTATTTAAATTGAAGTGAGTGTTGGTGAATTTACGTATTTTTGATTATTTTCTATGGTACCATCAAACCTAACAAAAAAGCCGTGATGGCCTAGTGGTTCGAGTAATTGTCTGCGACATAAAAGTCGTAAGTTGGACTCTACCAATCAGTTTTTTCTGAACAGTGTACAGTAATTAGTTAAACCACTAGCTTTACAGTGAAGGAAAACGTCGAGAGGAAACCTGCATACGTCTGAGAAGCATTCAAAGGCGTATGTATAGTCGTGCTTGAGTAACGGCGATGGACTCGCCATCTGTCACAGTGGCACCTAATATACCTCTGGCGGAAAGTGGGTGTGTGGGTATTACCTATACACCTCTGCCTACCCCTTCGGGGACCCTTGTGGGAAGGCGTGAGGATATGTTATAATTTTTATTGTATAATTAAAAAACGGAACCTTACCGAAATTACTCCAAATTGGGGATCAATTAAGATTCGTCAACCGTCGAGAATCATGAAAATCCGTAATGATTCCCATCCGCCTTTGGAATAACGTATACATACGAGTTAAGTACATAAGGATACATGCTCGTCCAGCGCGATGGTAGTGTGCGTCGACGAATGGAGGTTTCAACTAACTGCGCGGGAGTTTTACCAGTTCCACTCAACCGCATTTGTATACCGTCCGCTGTGGAGCGCGTACGCGCCGCGCTCTCTAACAAATAATTCCAAAACTTAAGTGTCTGTGTGAACCGTGCAAGACTCCCAGTGTTTTCCAGTAGAAAGTTCACAAGTTCTTTTTTCAAACACCAAAGATATTTTTCTCTTAGTTACGTGATAGTAGACCGTCCGATTTTCCGCGCTTAGAGGTATGTAATACTTAGTTTTTTTTTGTGTTATTTTTTGCGCCTGTTATGAAAGTTTGTAGGTGGGCGAAAATGCTGTGTTTTATGAATAAGTCTTGTGTAAACGTGAGCTCAAACATACAAGTACGAATTAATATTTTAGTAGGCATTATAACAAGCAAATTACGCGATTATATGATATATATCTTTTAGCCAAGAGTACTGTAGTTTCCAGTATGTTTTAGACTATTTGAAACAGTTTTATACTTCTAAAGATTGCTTCGGACGTATTATATAATTGTTGACCAATTCTAAAGTTATATATATATATATACTAAAGTCAGCAGTTTCATTTCTAACATAAGATATTCTGTCAATTTATACCGGTAAAAGTTATTTAGAGAAAAATGCTTCCTTAAAGTTCTCTTCTTGACAACATTTAGATATAGTTTAACATAAATATATATTTATTTCATGACATACTGGGACTTTCAGTCGTATAATTAAAATATTAACGTTATTTTTACGTCGCATTAAAATGATTTGATGACATTCAGTATCACTAGAATAATAATACTTTTACTATATAAAACCACTTCTTCCTTCTATAGAGATCTTGTCGGGGTGGGCAGAGGTGTAATAAGCGCCAGACATGTCTTTGAATATCTTCTCAGATGTATGCAGGTTTCCTCTCTATTCCTCCACCGTAAAGCTCGTGGTGTGACTAATCACTGTACTTAAGTTCAGAAAAAGCCATTGGTATAGTCTGTCGGGGCTCGAACCCATATTCTTTAATTCTCAGGCAGCTTGTTAATCCATTCGGTTATATAAGAACCGAACAACTGAAACATTTAAAAATATTTTCAGAACGCCGATCTTAATCAGAAAATAATTTAAATTGTTCCAGCTTAGAAAGTTTAGACTTGATTTAGCATTAAATTATGCCCAGACATAAAAAGATACAAGTGAATCAGATGTTTTCTTAAAGAGACTAAAACTAATTGGTTATCTACAATTGCCATCCGAAAGAAGTTGTTGACTTGTTATTGTCGAACGAAACGAATAAAATTTATTACATTATCAACTGTAAACTCAGTACTAAAGAGTATAATAGTACTAGAGTAGTAGTAGAGTACTAAAGAGGCCACTTACAGCATATTTTGTGTAACGGAATAACTTAAGTTTTAGGATTAAATATATATACTTATATACATAATTTTAGGATAACTTTATTTTATTTTTCTACACTATTATATTAGGTTAACCTGTAAGGATAGTTGTAAGCATAATAAATAAATAAATAAAAATAAATAAATAAATAATTTATGCTTAAATATAAAAGCTGAAAATCATTACCATGGCTAAGAAGTTTGAGTAGTCGGCTACAAAATGAAGGTAGCAGGTTCAACCTGGCGGTTTTGCTGAAATTAAAGTACATATTACCATATCATGAAAATTTACTGAAAACGCAAATATTTAGGAAAGGGAAACACTAAAGGATTGGTTGAATCGGTTGTTGTTACACCTCTGCCTACCCCTAAAAGGACTTGGAAGTGGGAAGGTATAAAGTGCATAAAATTGAATGATATAATATGCCGACGGGACTCTTCTGTTTTCACGTTTGCACCTAAATATATAGCTCTAGCGAAATGTGGATGTTATTACATCTGCCTACTCCATTGAGGACCTTTGTAGTAACGCGTGATTTCTATATCGCCGTTACTCAAGCACATAGGTACATACATACGCCTTTGAATTACTTCTCAGACGTATGCAGGTTTCCCGATGTATTCCTTCACAGTAAAGCTTGTGGTGTGACTAATCACTGTACTTTAGTTCAGAAAACCTCATTGCTACAGTCGGCACTCGAACCAGCAATTGTGTTATAGACATCTACTCGAACCACTCGGCCATCACAGCTCCTTAAATTCATACATACATCACGCTGTCTCTAACGGGGTAAGCAGAAAGTATAGAGCGCCAGTTATCTCTAGACTTACATACCTCTTTCGCTTCGTCCACATTCATCATACATGCTCGTCGGTTTCGAGTACTCTTGACGTTCCCATCCTTAAATTATAATAATAATATAATAATATATCCTCACGCCTTCCCATAAGGGTCCCCGAAGGGGTAGGCAGAGGTGTATAGGTAATACCCACACACCCACTTTCCGCCAGAGGTATATTAGGTGCCAACGTGACAGATGGCGAGTCCATCGCCGTTACTCAAGCACGACTATACATACGCCTTTGAATTTCTTCTCAGACGTATGCAGGTTTCCTTTCGATGTTTTCCTTCACCGTTCAGCTCGTGGTGTGACTAATCACTGTACTTAAGTTCAGAAAAACTCATTGGTACAGTAGGGATTCGAACTTGCGACCTTTGCGTCGCAGGCAACTGCTCGAACCACTCGGCCACCACGGCTTAAATTCACATAGACTTTAATTGTAGATGTCTGTCTGTCCATCCGTGAGAGAACAATTTACGCATACATATAGCTAACCAAGAATGTCAGCATTACTATCTATTACATAGAAGCTCAAAACATTGTGATAATATGTTTTTATCTACTGGTTCAAGTGTGGGAACTATTGTCGCTCGGGTCTAGGTTATGCTGGCTTTGTCTTCGACGTGGTTCCCAAGCTCCAACGGCTACAGCGGTGATGCGAATGAATAGGGAAGTGACGTTTGAGGCTTTTAATGTATTAAAATTAAGCCGTGGTGGCCGAGTGGTTCGAGCAGTTGCCTGCGACGCAAAGGTCGCAAGTTCGAATCCCGCCTGTACCAATGAGTTTTTCTGAACTTAAGTACAGTGATTATTCACACCACGAGCTTTACGGTGAAGGAAAACATCGAGAGGAAACCTGCATACGTCTGAGAAGAAATTCAAGGCGTATGTATAGTCGTGCTTGAGTAACGGCGATGGACTCGCCATCTGTCACGTTGGCACCTAATATACCTCTGGCGGACAGTGGGTGTGTGGGTATTACCTATACACCTCTGCCTACCCCTTCGGGGACCCTTGTGGGAAGGCGTGAGGATATATTATTATTATTATTATATTATTATTTATCTATATACGTCAACAGTACTCGAAACCGACGAGCATCAAGAGACTGATGAATGTGGAAACGAAAGAGGTAGAGTCTAGAGTGAACTGGCGCTCTATACTCTCTGCCTACCCCGTTTGGGACTCGCCGTGATTATATGTAGGTGTCTATATAAAAGAAGCCGTGGTGGCCGAGTGGTTCGTTAGTTGCCTGCGACACAAAGATTGCAAGTTAGAATTCTGTCAAATTCTTTCTGTCTCTTTTTTGCATTTACTTATTGTACTTAAATAAGTACAACTGTTTTGTACCTATTTAAAGTGCCAAGAAGGCTGAAGACATTGCCACGTTGTATAGCAATGCCGATTCCCTGAGCGAAATATTCGTTAACCCTCATGTCACGGGAAAACTGAACAAGTTAGTTTGAGACTATATATAAAAATTCGAAGCATCTAGTCATTTGGTCCACGGCCTTATATATACCCTTATCTACGTATATAAACTAACGTATAAAGTATACGTTAAGAGCGTCGTGGACTTTGACAGTTCCCGCCGGCAGTCGCAGGCAAAGTATGCGGAGGGTTTTATCTTAATCCTTCCAATGATATAAAGTTTTCCTTACTTTAACTACATATATATATATTTTTAAACTTTATTAATACATAATCATAATAATATATCCTCACGCCTTCCCACAAGGGTCCCCGAAGGGGTATGCAGAGGTGTATAGGTAATAATCCACACACCCATTTTCCGCCAGAGGTATATTAGGTGCCAACGTGACAGATGGCGAGTCCATCGCCGTTACTCCAGCACGACTATGCATACGCCTTTGAATTTCTTCTCAGACGTATGCAGGTTTCCTCACGATGTTTTCCTTCACCGTAAAGCTCGTGGTGTGACTAACCACTGTACTTAAGTTCAGAAAAACTCATTGGTACAGTCGGGATTCGAACTTGCGATCTTTGTGTCGCAGGCAACTGCTCGAACCACTCGGCCACCACGGCTATTTATACATAATACATAATAGTATATTTTAATTTAACGTAAAGAATTGTTTTTTTTTTATATACGTTAATTAGTTACACTATTAAATGGTATAAATAGCTGTTCTCAGGCTTACGCCTAGCTTTGCAAAAACTAACATTTCCTGACATACAATTCTAGCGCCACCTATCTGGTCCAATTGTGAATCCAACCATTCTCGAATACACGGTCCAGCTTTTACGATTACGTAAAGGACATGCAGACTTACGTTGGATACAAGATTTTTGATTTTGAATTTGGTTTGTTCACTTTTCACCGTTCCACAGTTTTAATTTTGTTGGTTTATCAATATTCAATAATCTTTGATTATTGAACAACACACAAATAAAAGAAACCCACAAGTAAGATTTAGTTAATAATTAGTAAGTAGTTTTTATTAAAAGCCGTGGTGGCCGAGTGGTTCGAGCAGTTGCCTGCGATGCAAAGGTCGCAAGTTTGAATCCCGACTGTACCAATGAGTTTTTCTGAACTTAAGTACAGTGATTAGTCACATCACGAGCTTTAGGGTGAAGGAAAACATCGAGAGGAAACCTTCATACGTCTGAGAAGAAATTCAATGGCATATGTAAAGTCGTGCTTGAGTAACGGCGATGGATTCGCCATCTGTCACGTTGGCACCTAATATACCTCTGGCGGAAAGTGTGGGTATTACCTATACACCTCTGCCTACCCCTTCGGGGACCCTTGTGGGAAGGCGTGAGGATATTATATTATTATTAGTTTGTATTAAAATTACTAATTTAAGAATTAAACACCAAATTCATGATTATTACATACATAATTTTATTTCAAACGATATGCCTAAGCAATTATTCGACGAAATTTCGATTTTTACATCACGGTACTAGCCACCAGCCCTGGCTTCGCACGAGGAGCATAATTATTAAGACTACATGTTCGGTTCTGTAAGGTTAGCTCATTGCAACCAGTACATTTAAAGCCTTAACAAATTATACACTTAAATCTACCTCGTGAATCACTCTGTCTATTCGTAAAATCGCATGAAAATCTGTACAGTACTTTGTAAGTTTACCGCCAACAGAGGTTTAAGGTTTTAATTCAATTAAAGGCGTAGCTGCGTTTCTGTAATATTTAGAGTTATTTACAAACTTATCGTTACATAACTTTAGACAACAATAATAATAATACATAATTGAACAATAATTACCTGTAATATGTAAGAGAAACTAGATTTAAATCATTTAATTCCACCATTTTATATTACAAACTGTTGTGAATGTGTCAAATTTGGAAAATAAAAACAAAATAACAACGTTGAAGAAAACAGTTATGCAGTAGGGATAAATAAAGAGGTTTTCTTTACATATACATATAATTTTTTTTTTTCAAATACATATACGGGCCCACCTGTATTGGGATCAGGGTCCGAGGTAACTGTGGCTAGGATCTCAGAGAAAGAAACCTTCTCGCAATACGTGACGTGTCGAGAAGCCAAAATACTTTTCTTTTGTTTTTATACAACAAGAGTGGCAAACAAGCATACGGCCCATCTGATAGGAAACGGTTACCGTAGCCTATTTACGCTCACGATACCGAAGTATCACTTGCGTGTTGCCACTCTGTGTTCGGAGAGTTATAGTGTGTTGGCAGCATAATTGGTTTAACCCCTCTGCTTCGAACACAATGTAACAACCTCCCCCCTCCCCAAGGAGCTCATTACTGGAAACCTTATTCACCGCGTAGGAATATAACACACAAAAAATTGTGTTATTTGGCTACGGACTTCTATAAGGTGGAGGTCCTGCCCCAGTCGGGCAGCTCCGAATTCGAACGGGAAACCCGTTATGCCCTACCTCTCTACTATTAAAATACTGTTAATAAGCCTAGAGCCGTTAAGATATGCACATCTCTCGATGTAGCGGCGATGCTTGCATTAAGTTTGTTCAATCTTAGTGACAGCACCTTTCGATCGCTTTTTATTCGACGAAAAAACGAAGTAAAAACCACAATAGCGCCGGCACTTTCTAAACTCGGCCCGTGGCGGTGCGCGGTGTAGGGACAAACGTCGCGAAATATCTGTTTATGTTGGACATCAATCATTCAGATCAAATTGAATGGTTAAATAATATAACAATATATCCTCACGCCTTCCCACAAGGGTCCCCGAAGGCAGAGGTGTATAGGTAATACCCACACACCCACTTTCCGCCAGAGGTATATTAGGTGCAAACGTGACAGATGGCGAGTCCATCGCCGTTACTCAAGCACGACTATACATACGCCTTTGAATTTCTTCTCAGACGTA
>JACCPG010004400.1:0-13620 GCA_016069955.1 Drepana arcuata | reverse complement strand
TAACGGATTGATATGTTAAGAATACGAACTGTCTTTCGAACGCTCAATTTGTCTGCGAGATTATTTTGACTAAGGAATAGATTGATGTTAAAATGATTTATGTCAATCAGTCTATCTTATTGACTAGAACTCGTTATGAAAATTTGAATAAGATATTTTAAAATACCGTCACTCAGAAGTCCATCGGATGAACGATAGGTATATTAAAATAGACAGTTGCGCTCAGCAACTCTCGATTTTAACGTAACGGACAATCAACTTTTCGGTTCGATTCCGATCTAACTAGCTAACTTACCTAGGACCTTAATATCCTCTTCATTTGTTAATCGATTGAGTTCCCCACAGAACAGGCAGTGAGAATAGAGCACCATCATCGATTCATCTCTAGACTTACAGGTCTCTTTCGCTTCATCAACTGATAACATTATATCATAAACGTCAGTTCTACTCACAAAGAATCCGAATACAATGCATTTATATGTTCTCATTTGCCGATAGCCGTTGCATTGAGCAATGAAATTAAATCAAATAAAATTGATTGTGAAATAAAATGTATGAACTCATTTCCGATCCGGCCCCTCGCGTCCGGCCGAGCACGAGTTTTTATCATCACAAAGGCAATTTCCATCAAAATGCACGAATTCGGTGTCTGCGGCGTAAAGCCGTATGCACAAACGTGCCGGCTTTACACCAACGTACCGTATTAATTTCGTCGTATACCGTATGCTGTGACGTACATAGAATCAGCATTTTAAAGTTCATAAGCCGATGGAATAAATGCATGACAACATTATTAATGCTTATGTCACAAGCAGCGTTTCTACCTTGATTTTGTGTGGTATAAGGTGATATTCGAATTGCTACCTGCCATCTTGGAACCTAAATATCAGCAGTAGTTATATATCCTCATGCCTACCCACAAGGGTCTCGGAAGGGGTAGGCAGAGGTGTATAGGTAGTACCCACACACCCACTTTTCGCCAGAGATATATTTAAGGTGCCAACATGACTGATGGCGAGTCCATCGCCGTTACTAAAGCACAATTACTATACATACGCCTTTGAATTGCTTCTCAGACGTATACAGGTTTCCTCTCGATGTTTTCCTTCACCGTAAAGCTCGTGATGTGACTAATCACTGTACTTAAGTTCAGAAAAACTCATTGGTACAGTCGGGAATCGAATATTTGTGTCGCAGGCAACTACTGGAACCACAGGCTCACCACGTCCTCCATATTGCACTCCTTCCTGAATGCAATATGGAGGACGACGACGGAGGATGACGGATCGAGACTCCTTCTTTCGGAGATTGAGTGCAAAGATTATATGTACTTGTTAATGATTAAAATAGAGGTCTATCGTAGCTAAACGAGGTCTCTGAGGACAAGAAGGCACGTATCAAACGAAAAGAATCAGCATTGCTATACAGCTGACAGCCTGCTTGGCACGCTACCGCGGGACAACTAGTTGGGACGGATATTCTTAATAGGTTAGTTAAATTTTGTAATTTAATATTATTTATATTATTCTTTGGTACTTCAATACAATAAAACTATTATTATTAACAGTTTATTACACGTAACGTTACGGTTTGATTTTTGACTTATTTCGGCTTCGAATATAAATTATAAAGATCTAGTTGTGCCATAAATTCGATAGTTTTTGAGTGTGACGTACTGACAGACAGTCGCGACTGGGGAATTTGTTCTAATTGTAATGATATTCCTTCCTCATTGGCACTCTTGAATAAGGTCATAGTTCTACAGAAGAAAAATATTGTCATAATAAATACTGGCCGTTAATACAACATGGTCATATCTGAATACTAACAAAAAATATTGTTATTGACCTTACCAAACCCTCGCATTGAACAAACACTAACATATGTATTTATATTGACCCATCGCACGGTACATTTATTCCCAAACGATATCGCCCCCTGGGGGACTGGCAATGTGTGGAGCTTTGCTTATCTACAGATATAACTGATCGATTTTATTCCTTACGCTATATCCTATTTTGAGTAAGGGTAACTATTTCGTGAACGAGGTCCTCCTCTGGCATTTAATTAATGGTCAAAATATTTTGTAATTTTTTTTTATATACTCTTGACACAGATATCAGTTTTTTAAGGAGTGCCTTGCAATCTTTCAGTCAGGTCTGGAGACAAATCACATTTAGTGCTATTAAAGCTAGGCATTTGATGAGTTCATTCACTAATTAAAGGTATTGTTGCCGAATGGTTGAAAGCCGAATGGTTTGAATTCAGTCGGTACCAATTACTTTTTCTGATGTTATATTACAATGATTTATCATGAATTATGATTCTTTAGAGAGAGCTGGCGCTACTCTCGCTGCATACCCCACTCGAGTTTTCATCCATGATATCACGAGCGTTACGGTGATGCAATATTTCGTAAGGAAATCTGCACATCTATACTATATAAAATTATAAAGAGGAAAGATTTGCATGTAAGTATGTTTGTATTGAATAGGCTCCGAAGCTACTGGACCGATTAAAAAAATTCTTTCACTATTGGAAAGCTACATTCACCCTGAGTGATATAGGCTATACATCCTTTTATAAAAATCATGTTACTAGTTTATATATATGTATATACGTTAGCACCTCCGGCGGAAAGTGGGTGTGTGGGTATTACCTATACACCTCTGCCTATAACAAACCTATGACAAAAATATGTTTCGTATGCTTGTCGCCAGGTACAAAGTACAACCAATAGGATCAAATGCTGACGCGGGAGATACTGTTACACATTTAAGTCCCCAATTCCATCCCCGAACCCTTAGAAACAGGTGATAATACATTTGGAAACAATATAAGACGAATGAACACTTTCTTCCTTAAAGGTTGGATGAAATTCGCAAACGCAACATTGCCGATTTTTTTTCTACGCTTACATTCAACTGAATAGCTTAGCCGTAGCTTTTGATAACTAACATAACTAGTGTTTATAATTTTAGTTCCGGAATCTTTTGCTACATAACTGGACAATGACGGCACCAAAATACCTCGAACCGGGCACTTCTTAAGTGCTTAGCAACACAGCTAAAGCCATCCCTGTGAGGCTAGGACCCTGGCTGAAAGGACTGCTGATTCTCTTGTTAAGAGACTAGCCTAGACAGGTTCTTGTTTTACAACACTAATACTTACATACTTCTTTCGCCTCGTTCACATTCATCAGTCTCTTCATACATGCTCGTTGGTTTCAAGTGCGCTTGACGTTCCCGTCCTTGAGTGTCCAATCGATTTGATCTAGGTAGTTGGAACGTGGTCTTCCTCGGCGTCTTCTTGCACTCACTTTCGCTTTGTATATCGGCTTCGCCAACGTTTCTTTACTCGTCCCCTCTATATATCCAAACCATTGTTTTGCGAACCCCTTCATTGCGGATTCGATCTGAGATCGTTAGTCCGCATATTTTTTTAAAGGATCGCTTCTCAACTGCATTTATGCTTTTTTCATGATATATGCGACAGATATTAATGGTAATTCTTCATCGAACAGTTCCAATCACTATCTTCTTAATAAGGGACAGATGTCATCGCCAGGTGTTAAGTTAGATTGGTGTCCTATTGGTATATGTAGCAAGCTGCTAATCCACAATAACGACAGTAAGTCACGTGCGCTAATGCTCCTTATGGCATTTGCGGTCTTTATCTCCACACCTTCTTACTAGGATTCCCAAAAGGATTGTGACTCAATAACACCCACATTTTACCGGAGCTGTCTACGAGGTAAATTCTGAGACTAGCGCCTTCGCACATGCAGGCCTTTAACGGTATAATTATAATAATTTTTATTTTCCTGCCTTCCCACAAAGGTTTCCGAAGGTGCAGGCAAAGGTATAACAACACCCTCTTTTATCCAGAGATAAAATATGGCTGAGTTCTAATGACTACGGCATAAAAAAAAACAAATTATACCCATCGCTAATGACCAGTAATCACATTTACACATAATAAAAACCATAGATCACATGGAATCACAATACGACAACGCCTAGTTTCCCACAGTATATTAAGTTGCATGCCGATTTGCCGGTCAGTGATAACGCATAAATTAAACTGGCTCATGCGAGGGTGGGCTATCTACGTCTGACAGGGGTAACGCAGCCGTCGCGTGCGGGCGTGCGCGTGCGCCAGGTGAGAGACGAAACATCTGCCGCACGCGCCGGACTCAACCGACCTAACAATACTCCTGGAAGTTACTTACTTTGAATGCTTCTTATCAGGTGCTTTGGACTATTCGGGTTTGTTTTATTTATGAATCGTACCCCGCGTTTTTACCCGCAGCATGACGACAATAGATTTAAAATCCAATGTGTTTTTTTAAGACAACCTATTTTTATATAGGTTATAAGAACCTTACACCTTACCTTTGTATTTATTATTATACCTTTCCCGCAAGAGTCCACGGGGTGGCTTTTCGCCGGATATATGTTTTAGGTGCCAACGTGACAGAAGGCGAGTCCACCGCCGTTACTTAAGCACGACTAACATACGTCATTGAATGCCTTCTCTAACGTATGCAGGTTTCCTCTCGATGTTTTCCTGAAACATAAAGCTCGTGGAATGACCAATCACTGTAGGTACTCAGCTTCAGAAAAACTGATTGTGTGCCAATCAGTCTGGATGGAGATTGTATGGATTATTACATTATTATTATTATATTATGTTCACGCCTTCCCACAAGGTTTCAGTTATTATTATATAAATAAACATACGCTAGGAACCCGACTGACACTTCCAGTAGTTCTATTTCGTGTTGAATAAGGAATCCATTCACTGGAAATAGCCGTGCGATAATTCCGGTGTCATTATGTCGCTCGTGACGTTGTGACCAAACATTCCGCCTTCTGCATTTAAATATCTGATAAATTCTTTAAAATTATAATGATACGAGCCCCTTTATGATAGTTTAACGTCAAATTAAATATTTGTATAGCTGTATATCTTCACGCCTTCCCACAAGGGTCCCGGTTGGGGTACGTAAAGGTGAACGATATACATATGTTTTTATGCTCTAATGTGATGGTGAGTCCGTCGCTGTTTCTCGATTATAACTAGATGCATTTTTTAATTTCTTTTCAAACCTTTGCAGGTTTCGTCTCCATGTTTACCTTCACCCTAATCCTAGTGGTGTTAGCTTTATTAGCAACTAGCTTATGCATGCGGCTTCGCCCGCGTGGAGTTCGAAAATGTAGCTTATATATTTTCCTGCTAGAATCGGTTCAGCCGCTATGCCGTAAAAGAGCATCATACTTTATAATATTAGAACTTTGAATTTTCGCGATTAAAAAACAAAAAAAGTAGCCTAAGTCCTATTCCTGGGTATAAGCCATAACGATTTCAACTTTCAGCCAAAAGCCAGCTTTCGGTTTAGCCTTTTTGCTGTGAAAGAACCGCAAACATCCAAACTTATAAACTTTCACATTTATAATAGTAGTATGGTGGTATTAGACCAATTGCCGTCGGTACGACGTACCGCAGACTCGCAGCTAAATTATGCTGCAAGTCTGCGGTTCTTGATCTGGCCACCTATTTCCGGCCTAAGCAGTTGGGTTTTGGTTCGAAGGGTGGTTGCGAGGCTGCTGTTCACTCTCTTAGAACTCTTCTGTATAACCGAGGAGCTGAGGTAGTGTTGAAGGTGGATGTTAAAAACGCTTTCAACAGTGTAGATAGGGGTACCTTGTTGACGCAGGTGAAACAAAAAATCCCTTCGGCTTTTAATTTTATGTGGCAATGCTACAGCTCTCCGACTAAATTGATGTATCAGGATAATCTCATTAACTCATCTGTAGGTTGTCAGCAGGGTGACCCTCTTGGGCCGGCCATATTTAGCCTTGCAATACACCCTATAATTTCAAAACTAAATTCTAAATTCAATATTTGGTATTTGGACGATGGGACCCTGGGCGGTGACGTGAGTTCGGTACTGTCAGACCTCCAACTGATTATTTCCGAATTCAAGTCAATCGGACTTGAATTAAATTTTTCGAAGTGCGAACTTTTTATCTCCGATCTCACTTCGGAGATTGAACGTTCCACAATTTCAAAATTTAACTCCTTGGCTCCAAATATAAATATTTTAGACAAAAATTCACTTCGCCTTTTAGGATCTCCTATCTTCGACGAGGCTTTCCCCTCATTTGCGGACGACCAAATTAAAAATTTCCAAAAATCATCAGACCACTTAGTCAAAATTAAGAGCCACATGGCTTATTTCATTATTAGGCACTGTCTATTTGCACCCAAATTTACCTACGTTTTACGTAGTATCCATATGTGGAAAGACCGTAAAGTTTTACACAGTTTAGATGACACAATCAGGTCTACCCTCTCATCAGTTTTAAATATATCTTTTGACGACCGCTCGTGGTCTCAGGCATCCCTTCCTATTAGGTTCGGAGGTCTGGGAATACGCAAAATTTCCGATGTGGCTTTACCGGCTTTTCTGGCTTCAGTACATGGTGTGCATGACCTCATAGGAAATATTCTTATTACGTCACTTTGTGGCTGTGAGGTTTCGCACTTGGCTGAGGCCAGAGATGCCTGGATTATGGCATGCCCAAACACAGACGTTCCCCTTAGTCCGCACATACAAAAACAATGGGATGAGCCTATCAGTAGGTTGGCCTATAATGCACTTCTCGATAGTGCATTCAACTCTGCTGATAGAGCCCGTCTCCTGGCAATCGCTAGATGGGAGTCCGGACTCTGGCTTCATGCATTGCCCTCTTTTAATATCGGTACGCTGTTAGATGATGCAACCTTCAGATTGTGTGCGAGCCTACGTTTAGGCGTAAAATATATTGTCCCACATCGGTGTCACTGCGGGGATATTGTCAACGACTCCGGACACCATGGTCTATCCTGCATCAGCAGTGCCGGCCGGATATCACGTCATTCCTCCATAAATGACTTGATACGCCGGGCTCTGGTCAGCGCCGGCGTGCCTGCTGTGCTGGAACCAGTCGGTCTCGCTCGCGGCGATGGCCGGAGGCTGGACGGTATGTCTCTGATGCCATGGAGGATGGGTCGGCCCTTAGTGTGGGACGCTACGTGTGTCGATACACTGGCTCCTTCCCATCTTTCTGACACATCGGTAGCGGCCGGCGCCACTGCTGCTCAGCAGGAGTGCCTCAAGCGCCGCAAGTATGCCTGTCTCGGGTCAGGTTACATATTTGCTGCGTTTGCGGTTGAAACTCTGGGGCCTTGGGGTCCTGAGGCTCACCATCTTTTTAAAGAGGTCTCGCGCCGTCTAGTCGAGACCTCTCGTGACAGGCGGGCTGGAACATATCTCGCTCAGAGAATCAGCATTGCTATCCAGCGTGGCAATGCTGCTAGTCTTCTTGGCACGTTGCCTCGGGATACCGATTTGGGACAAATATATTATCTGTAAGTAGTTAGTTTCAACTGTTCTTTGATAATATTATTAATTGTTGTTATTAGTAAGATAAGAGTATTATTATGTAAATACATATATCATTCACACATCTTTAATAAATACATAAACATTTTGTATAACTTCTGCCAACCTTTAGTCTTAGGTCCTGTGTGTACGTTTACAATAAGTATTTTGTTATTCGTTGTATATTAAACAGATTCAGTAGCATATTGTACTGAAGTAAAATATAGCGCGTCATATTATTAAGAACTCAGCTGTATTTGTTAAGTCATTTACGAATAAAAACACAGATTGCTAAACTTTTTAATGTATCGCGACATTGTATTTATTCTCCCCGAACTCCTTTCTTTGGGGGAGCGACAAAAATTCAATTTACATCTCTTTGCCTCGCAGTTACTTAATTCTTTCTCTCGGTGAAAATAAATCTCCCGTAATTGATTCCGCTTTAGTTCAATTTGTCTTCGTTAAAACTCAATTTCCCTAGTATATTTGTGAATAATAAATTGCGTACTTCAGCAATGTGCCAGTCCTGCCAGACTGGTTGTTTTCTGTGTGCTCTGTGCCTGAAACCATTTCGCGACGTAATACAAGTCACTCTCAATTACTAGAAAGTGTTGATGTGCTCTTACCGTCGTTCCCCGCAAAAGCTCTCTGTGTATCCAACGCATTAGCGAAGCAATCCGATCTGGCCATAGTTAACCAATACAATTTTAATAGCCATGCTTTCTATTTTACAAGGAGGGTTGCCAACGAGCGAATGATATCTCGAGTGTTGCAAACGTCCATGGGCGGCGAAGACAGCTGTACAACTGGAGGATTGAATGCTTGTTTGCCCCTTTAGTATAAAAGATAAGAAAAGAGTTAACGCTTACGGTTGCAAAATATTTATTTAAAAAAAAACTAAAATCTGTTAATTTTTAAAACGGAAGCCCATTACGCTTTTTCTGTTATCTGGAATTAGACTGTATAACGATAAGGTATGCAGCAATGGAGTCATCAATGTAACGATTCCACATATTGGGTCCCGCTTGGCACGTCTCGGCGACCCTCGCGTTATCTGCCGGGACATCGCGGCCCCCGGGTAAACATCTAATCTACCGCACAAACAAGCTGTCCGAATTGCCTCTAAGGTTATCCAATACCAAATTAAATTGGCTACACTACCAAGACTCGATCACCGATCGCCCCCAAAAAGCGCCTCCACAATTTACATACGCTTCGCATGTTAATGAGGTTCCTTTATAAGATTTTTTTGACGTTTAGTTTAAAACGACAGCAATTGCAAAGGCGAAAGCTAATCAAGATGTAAGTATAGGAAGTAGGGAAAGTTTATAAATTAGTGTTAACGACAGCGGGTTTTAATAAGCAACCAGCTTACTTGTTGCGAATGGCAATTAGTTTCATCTTGGCTCACGCGTGGACTTAACGCGTCTAGTTTGAAAAGTCAGACCGCGTTTCGGTTTTAATGAGTTTTCGTCTAATACCTTCCTTGCCGAGAAAATTTATGTCATGAATAATAATAGACGCTAACAGAGCAACGTTTAAATCCCGAACAGACACGTCCGCTGATAATCCGCTAAAGAAACATCTTAATAAACAGCGACTTAATGAGTTGATACGGAGGTAACTGTTGCGTGGGGCGGGGGCTTATGCCCCGGTGAAATTAACAATTTATTAAGCCTTACGGTGTACACGCGATCAAATATTGCTCTGTTAGGCAAGCATAAAACGATTATGAAAAAAAATTTAAACTTTTTGCATATTTCACGCACCAACCACAATTGGAATACGCATAAAAGTGACAATGACATGTCCCGGTAGCGAATATTGCGGCTGAGCCGGCAGTTTTTATCTGTCCTTTATTGTTTTCCAGTTGTTTTATTCAGAGGCGAAAACTGTACCTTACTCAATATTTTCCTCGTGCTTACAGCGTTGCTAATAATAATATATAATAATAATAATAAAAATCATTTATTTCCAAAAAACATGGTATAAATTTGGTGTTAATAAATAAATAATTTTGTACATACATGTTTTGCCGAGTTTTCAGCATGCAAATCCAGGTTAGTGTTCAAAAAATTCTTTAACACTATAAAAGTTATTGTCATTCAACCACTTATACAGTTGAACTTTAAATTGCCTATGGCTTAATAACTTAAATTCACTAGGTAAATTATTAAATACTCTAATACACATGCACATACAACTTTTACTATATTTACTTAACCTAGGAATTTCACTAATGACAAGTCTGCATGGATCTCTACGATTTCGCGCGCAAACGCCATCTACTGTTTGAAAGAGGTTTTTATGTTTCCATACAAACATACACACTTCGAAGATATAAAGAGAAGGTAGTGGCAGTAGTCCAAGACTCTTAAACACTGGTCAAGTCAAAAGCTATGCACGTGCATGGGAGCACTCAGAGGCTTACAATTGCTGTCATTTATTGTGGCTTCGAAAACAATTGCAGTATTAAAGGACTTCATTACACCAGCTAGAAAAATGTTTCTTGTATTATATTAAATCTCACAGTAGTTCCATTGTAACTTGCTCGAACAAGTGGGTTATTAACCTCGATGTTCGGATAGGACATTCGCTCAAGATGTTATTTGGGTTAGTGGGATAGTGGTTAGGAAAATAATGACAGTTGTTGTATAGCATATATCATATTTCTCTTCGCGCCCGTGCACACAGAACACACAGCGTAGTTGGCAGTGTTGTAAAATATTTTAAATTTCATCAATGGAATGGATAGGTGCCTAAATAATTTGGAATGCGAGTTAATGTCCTCACGGTATTTTCCTTCACCGAAATAACTCATGGTGTTTAAATTAATATCGATATTTCAACCGGATTTGATTCAACCAAACATAATTTTGAGTCTTATTTGGGAAGAAAAAATCGGTAAACGACTTATAGAATTCTTTTTAACTTGGAAAACTTAAAAAAGAAAAATATAATAAAGCTAATGCTGAAATTACATAATAAAAATTAATGCTAGTACTTACGTGTGATATAATATTCTCATGTTTCTCCTACAGATTGGATGACAGCGGTTGGGTGCGGTGTAAAGCACACATGCACTCCGTCAGTAAGTTGGGAAAAGTCTTTTGTTGTAAATTCCACCGCTGTAGCGCTGAGCAAACACTACAGCTGAGGCTGTACATATTTAAATATACTTCCCGGCTCACGAAATGTTTAATTTCAAATAGCTAAAACATTGGAAAAGCAAATAGCTACGTTATGTAACGCCCTCACGGTAACAAGCAGATATCAATAAAATATAATATATCCTACAAAGATAATATTGCAAAGGCGAAAATATGTGAAGATATATTTTGCTCACACCTTCACGTAAAACTACTAAACGGATTGCGTGAAAAAATGCACCGAAATAGATTATTAGCCGGATTAAATTGAAGATTAAGAGAGGTAGAGAGGCAGGAGCTGCCCGACTGGGGCAGGACCTCCACCTTATAGAAGTCCGTAGCCAAATAACACAATTTATTGTGCTGTGTTCCTACGTGGTGAATAAGGTTTCCAGTAATGAGCTCCTTGGGGAGGGGGGAGGATTGTTACAGTGTGTTGGAAGCAGAGGGATTAAACCTTATGCTGCCAACATACTATAACACTCCGAACACAGAGTGGCAACACGCAAGTGATAATTCGGTATCGTGGGCGTAAATAGGCTACGGTAACCGTTTCCCATCAGGTGGGCCGTATGCTTGTTTGCCACTCTTGTTGTATAAAAAAAAAAAAAAAAATTTATACGGGACATGTTTCGTTCGAGAAAAAAAATTACCTACTACTAAATAAATTTTTACGCGGTTGAAACCGGGGGATAAAACCAGTTCGTCGCTTACTGGCTTAAGGCAGGGAATCCGCAAGATATCACAGATACATCTTACAGTTACAGTAGTCTCTTATATTTTGGCGTATGCTTTAGGTCCACATATCACAATGTTATAAAAGCAATTGACGTATGAACCAACAAATGATCTGATCCCCGGGTAAGTACCTCTACTAGGGTCAGATTTTGTAATGAAATAACATCGGGCCACAAAATATATGCATCATTTTATCGTGTGTGTATACTTAGATGTTTACCATACCGATAAAAGCGGTCGATGGTGCTATTTATACATACATACATATAATCACGCCTCTTTCCCGTAGGGGTAGGCAGAGACCACTTATTTCCACTTGCTACGATCCTTACATACTTCTTTCGCTTCGTCCACTTTCATTATTCTCTTCATACATGCTCTTCGGTTTAGGGTACTCTTGACCTGACCATTTTTCAAGTGCGATTTATAATATCGCAAAATTCGACAAAGGCATCTTTCGACAAATAAACAAAACGAAAGCAAACGAAAGAAAGTATTTTTGTCAGTTAAGTAAGGATGTAAGCACACTAAATACTTACTATGTTAAACAGTTTACAGATTGGTTGAAACAAACAAAGAGAAGGGTTTGTGTGGCTGTAAGATAAACGCTGAGTGACACCATGCTCTCTAAGGGGTTGGATAGGGCTCGGCCGGCGCTACCGTACCTCCCGACAGCGACAGTAGGCACCAAATCAGAATCACTGTCTGTATTCGCCTTATGTATAACATCTATTATCATTGGATGGTCTTTTAATGTCCAGTACAATATCTCTATTATACAGGGTGCCACAGAAAATATAACACGTAATGGAACATATAGCTTTAAATATAACAAAATGATAACATTATTAAAGGGGGTAATACTGAATATATATATAATAATCACTCCTTCCACAAGGGTCGCCGAAGGGGTAGGCAGAGGTGAATAGGTACTACCCACACACCCACTTTCTGCCAGAGATATATAGTAGGTGCCAACGTGACAGATGGCAGGTCCGTCGCCGTTACTCAAGCACGACTATACATAATACGCCTTTGAATTGCTTCTCAGGCGTTTGTAGGTTTCCTCTCGATGTTTTCGATGTAAAGCTCGTGGTGTGACTAATCACTGTACTTAAGTTCAAAAAACTCATTGGTACAGTCGGGATTCGAACTTGCGATCTTTGTGTCGCAGGCAAATGCTGGAACCACTCGGTCACATACTCGGCAATACTGAATGTTATATAAAAAAATCTACCTTAATTGTGCCTATCGCATATTTGAGTGTGGAATTTGATTGTCGTGTAATGCAAGCTTGGGGTCGTTGACACCAAGTTATGACTTTTCTTTCGAGAGCACTATGATGGTGCTCATGATCAGGATGTGCTCCCAAAGAAGTACAGAAGTGTTTTCCTTTGGAGATCTTGGGTCAATCCTAGATTGAGAGAGGATTAAGTGAAGTGAGGAAACAGTGAGGGTTTTAAAATCCCATTAAGGCGTTATTTGGTCCTGCAGAAACAGCTGGTATTTTACGTGTTTCACAGCAGGGAACACGCCATCTGTTCCTTTGGAACATATCTGGAGAAATCAGATATTTATTTATTGTGGAGATATCTTATTTTTATATCTTAAATAACTGAGATTGTCCATCGGGACGAGGAAAATAATGTAAATAAATTGTAAAGGTAAGCAAAGCAAAGAAATTGTATTTATTATTCATTTGAAACAACATAATTTTCATATAGTAATTTTTCCAAGGGTCTAAATCAGTTCTTGTTTAGAATTATATGTTCGTTTATACAACTTTACTGTAGTATACTCGTTTATACTCGTTTTATGAACGTATTCAGTATGCTTTTATGGAGTAAATACGCTACAAACAAGAATTTATTGCGGTAACTATAAATTGATTCCGGGCCATGAGCCCGAGACGCCTCTAGGAAATGTGTAAGTATTTTATTATCTGTTTTGTTCCAAAACTTCAGAACTCCACTCATATCAAGCATCGGTAAATGGGGATGGCAAGTCAATCGTGGGACACCCTGATTTCTACATACATACTCTAATAGTGCCAAGAGGTTTATTACGCTACGTCCAATCCAGCCTAGTTCCCAAGTAAATTAGCAACGCTCTTAGCAAATCAAATCTTTTATTCTACGTGAAGAACTTATTGAACGTCACATCAATCAATCATTAATCATCAGCCCACACTAGTCCACTGCTGGACATAGGCCTCCCCTAATGAGCGCCATAGCGCCAGCGTCTGCCAGCAGCGTCCTACACTACGTTTGCCGAGTCGAGGTCTCCACTCAAGAACACGTTTAC
>JACCPG010004397.1:0-20563 GCA_016069955.1 Drepana arcuata | reverse complement strand
ATATCCTCACGCCTTCCCATAAGGGTCCCCGAAGGGGTAGGCAGGGGTGTATAGGTAATACCCACACACCCACTTTCCGCCAGAGATATATTAGGTGCCAACGTGACAGATGGCGAGTCAATCGCCGTTACTCAAGCACGACTAAAAATACGCCTTTGAATTGCTTCCCAGACGTATGCAGGTTTCCTCTCGATGTTTTCCTTCACCGTAAAGCTCGTGGCGTGACTAATCACTATACTTAAGTTCAGAAACTACTCGGACCACTCGGCCACCACGGCTCTATTCTGATATACCATATAATGGTTAATACCGCTATCAAAGAGCGCCGTGATCCGTTTGCAAAATAGCCAGCTATAAAATTTTTCACGATATACATTTTTCATGGAAATTATTAAACTTTTTTTGCGTTGATGGGCGCATTTTCGATATTCGTCTGCAGCTATTTATTTTGTGATGCCCATATTTTTTATTAACCATATTTTAATGTAATAGGAATATGTATATTCAATATGTTTGTATGTTCAATACGTATATTGATTTATTTATTAAGATCAGTCACACCATGAGTTTTACGTCGAAGGAAAACATTCAGAGGAAATCTTCAAAGGAAAATTCTAAGAAAAGTATAATTTTACTTGAGAAACGACGATGGACTCGCCATCTGTCGTGTTGGCACCTAGAATATATCTCGGGGGAAAAGTAGGGTAGGACCTATCCACCTTTGTATACTCATTCGGAGATGCAGTAGAAAATGCATAAAGTAAAAGATATGACTATTTATTAATTAATTTATTTCAGGAATAGGTCCTTATGAGATGTTTCTAGTACTTAAAACATAATATGTTAGTTAAACATCGACAAAAGCAATTGAAAAAGTCATAACTATATGTGCACCAAAGTTGTTTTATGCATTAGTCCATTAGCACTCCAGTTTTAATTTTTCCCGAGGTATTATCTGCGGGCAGTATGAGAAAATTTTAATTTAAAATTTTGTTACTTCAGCGAAACCGCGAGCTCTTTTAAGCATTATTTAAAAGTCAGATATAACTTAGTTACGAAAGATGAAATGTTACCGAGATGAGATACATTTTGTGATTTTTATTTGTTGTTTTAAAATAATATTTTAACGTCATAACACGTAGGTTTGTGGATTTAAACAAGCAGTTGAGCTATTAATATTTATGTAATTCAAATGAAAAAGAGAGGTAGGGCATAACGGGTTTCCCGTTCGAATTTGGAGCTGCCCGACTGGGGCAGGACCTCCACCTTATAGAAGTCCGTAGCCAAATAACACATTTTTTATGTTGTGGTTCTACGCGATGAATAAGGTTTCCAGTAATGAGCTCCTTGGGGAGGCGGGAGGATTGTTACATTGTGTTGGAAGCAGAGGGATTAAACCCATTATGTTGCCAACACACTATAACTCTCCGAACACAGCGTGGCAACGCGTAAGTGATACTTCGGTATCGTGAGCATAAATAGGCTACGGTAGCCGTTTCCCATTCCCAGGTGGGCCGTATGCTTGTTTGCCACTCTTGTTGTATAAAAAAAGTTGTTTTTTATTAATATGCAAACAGTGTCAAACACATATACACATTATCATCAGTAAAGTTTGAATATCTATTGGTAAAAACCATAGCTTTGTATTTTTCAAACGCATTTATTAATATTTTCGTTTCTCGGACTGCTTTTTTTTCTAGGTAACCTCCGAAACCGCTTGATTATGCTAATGTTAAAACAAGAGGTCAGGCAACATTAATTAAAGTTTTTTCAAAGCAAAAGAATATAAACACCCTTTTTATATTCTTCTGGGCAAGAATCAGAAATCACTGGACTGTAAATCTCGATGAACATTAACTTTTATATACGATATGCATACATTCATATTATGACGCCTCATGCAACAAGAGTCCCTCAAGAGGTAATCAGAGAAAGAGTAGAGCGTCAGTCTTATCTAAACTTACAGACCTACATATTTTGCTTCATCCACATCTATTAGTCTCTCTATACATGTTACCCAGTTTCGATTACTCTTGGACGGTGTTCCCATGACTGTTACATCTATGCAGTATATATATCTTGACGTCTTCTCAGAAGGGTCAACAAAAGGTAGACAGAGGTGTGTAGGTAGTAACCACATACTCACTTTCCGCCGGAGGTATATTTTAAGAACCAACGTGACAGATGGCAAGGCCATCGCCGTTACTCAAGCCGATTGATTATACATAGGTCTTTAAAAAAATATCATAATGAAATTAAAACAATCATTCACCAAAGTTCTTAGTAATCAAAAAAGGTTGACGAGGGGGAAAATGGCAGGGAGTGCTTTCCTTTTTATCTCTTTATCCGATGGCAAACAATTTGAGCGAACTCATTAAAAGTTTTAACTGTTTTTACCTCGGGGGACCAGTGCTTATAAACTAATTATTCTGCGTACTGCCACTTTTGAATATGCTAATCATGTTTGAACGATCTGATTGGAAAAGGACGGATTGATACTCTGGTGACACTTGCACATCCGTAGGCGGTAACCGCTTACCATCAGGTGGACATCATGTTTTTGCCACCTGTCTTAACCTGTCTTTTACCTATAGGGAAACAAAACGTATATGAGTAACGTTATTTTTGTGCTGTTGTTGATTTGTTTATACGGCAGATGTTAGTGACAATAATATACCAGTCCCCTTAGTACTCTTGAATTATGATTACAAATCTCTGAGTTTTAATTATGCACATATAATACTTGCTGTCCGGCCTAGCTTCGCTTGAGTGAAAAAAGTCAGGGAAACACAATCGCTGCGCCACCTATCGGGTACAATTGTGAAACTAAACTATTCTGGAATCCACTCGTATCCTTACCACACACAAATTTTCATCTAAATTTGTCCAGTAGCTTAGGAGGTTTCAATCAGATCAACGCGCACAGAACAATTCTATACGTACATATAAAGATTAATTAATTAATTTATTTCTACGTACACATCTATTATTACAGAGTGATCAATATATTCTCGAAACACGTTCCAGAGTGAACAAAGACATTTAGAAACACCTCTTGCTAATATCAGTACATACTTTAGTCAGTATAAAGTGTAATATCACCACGTAGTAAAAGCTTGGGAAGCATAAATTCTCACCTCTAGGTAAAATAGTGGCGTGCCTACATTGTTAGCGCAAGCCTTATTACGTCTCTTCATCCGGCAGACACATCAACGGCGCAATATCCGTCGTCTACGGAAACGAACAAACACGCCGATATACTGAGAATAAGCAAAGACGCTATATACAAGCCTAGCCTGTGGTGGCCGAGTGGTTCGAGCAGTTGCCTGCGACACAAAGATCGCAAGTTCGAATCCCGACTGTACCAATGAGTTTTCTGAACTTAAGTACAGTGATTAGTCACACCACGAGCTTTACGGTGAAGGAAAACATCGAGAGGAAACCTGCATACGTCTGAGAAGAAATTCGAAGGCGTATATATAGTTGTGCTTGAGTAACGGAGATGGACTCGCCATCTATCACGTTGGCACCAAAAATATATCTCTGGCGGAAAGTGGGTATACCTATACACCTGCCTACCCTTTATATGGGTTTAAAGAATTTATTTCTCATAAGAAAATTACCTATATATTATTATATCATTTAAAAACGTATCTGCCGGGGACGGCTATATGCTCACGATCTGACACTTTTGAGCCTAAATATATCTCTGGCAAAAATAGGATAGACACATTTACGGTCCTCTGTAGAATGTAGTGGAAAGATGTCAAGATACAAAGTCAACATACTTGATTTAGTTGTACAATGTTAAAAATCTAATTTTAACGAACAAAGCGAGATGATTCAGCAAAATGGAATTGCGCTAGATAACTGTGGATGCGCCAAACTTTCACACTACTCCACTTTAGTCGGTAATAGTGGAAAGTTAATTAAATATTGACAGAGCCATTAATATTTGAAAGGTCCATGTAGTACCCTCTTCAAAGTTGGCGGTGCTAGTTCGCCTCTGTGGTTGCTACATTCAATGTTCAGCTCTAACTAATTTAGAATCGAAACAGGCTTATATACATATAATTGGATCATGATACGCTTATTAATGTGCTTGAAAAGGGCTTCTAACTATTAAACCCTTTCTAAAATAACTTCATTTACATTTAAAGTAATATACAAATAAATAAATTTGACTGTTTGCAATATCTATTATTTTTGAGGTGAAAACTTGTTTTGTCGCGTTGAGTATTTTTTGGGTGAACTAATCATGGGACTCGCGTCCTCGTCACCGAACGCTTTCCATGAGCTATATAGTATACTGTGTATGTATGTGTACTTCTTGAAAGCGTGAAACTCGCGTCATTGTCATCGCACATTTCCAATGATATACTGTGTATATATGTACATAGATATACCCCCGTGCGTTGTTAGTATACATTATATATATATAATGTATACTATACATTATATATATAATATAGTATACATTATATATATAATGTATACATTATATATATATAATGTATACTAACAACGCACGTTGGTGGTGGCCGTGGTGGCCGAGTGGTTCGAGCAGTTGCTTGCGACGCAAAGGTCGCAAGTTCGAATCCCGACTGTACCAATGAGTTTTTTCTGAATTTAAGTACAGTGATTAGTCACACCACGAGCTTTACGGTGAAGGAAAACATCGAGAGGAAACCTGCATACGTCTGAGAAGACATTCAAAGTATGTATAGTCGTACTTGAGTAACGGCGATGGACTCGCCATCTGTCACGTTGGCACCTAATATACCTCTGGCGGAAAGTGGGTGTGTAGGTATTACCTATACACCTCTGCCTACCTCTTCGGGGACCCTTGTGGGAAGACGTGAGGATATATATATATATATATATTTATATTTACAAATATCAATTGGTCATAATCACTTCTTTACAAACCAAAAATAAATGACTTAGTTTTCATGACTATCGGAAATCCCTAAAGAATGCCCCGCAAGTTTTTTAAGTATAATAATAATAATAAGCTTTTTCCGTTTGTTTTGATTTTCGGTAAATACAGAAACACTTGGGACAGTTTGGATTCTATCTTGTAATGTTGAAATTCCCCGTGAAAATATTTCAACATTAAAAATGAGAGTTTACTTCCATATAATTTTAGACACTTTGCAGCATTCCTCGTAGCAGTTATGCAAAATAAATTGCGGCGTTGAAACGCTAACATCACGGATTATCGCTACGGCGTAGCACGTTCGTAGACGTCATAGTTTCCGTAGACACGCTACGGTAATTAGCGAACTTAATCATTTAAACCATGTTTACAGTTTGACGGGTCTTACTACATTTTAGTGTAAACAGGATTAAAAGGTAGGTTTTAGGTCAGGTAACTGAAGAATAATATTTTCAGGCTTAAACTTAAATAATACATAATTGTACAACACTGTTAAATATAATTAAGACTGAAATATTGGGTGTTGGAATGTAAATTACTTTTTTTGGAGTTTAATTTCAAAAATATGTATTTTAACTACCATTTCTGGCAATAGATGCTCATAATAACCACCTAAAACACGTTATGGTTTCATTATCTACCAGCTCTCTACTACATTCGTCTGTAAATATATTATCATTGAAATTTTCGTCACCTTCGTACCCGTGGTATTCGTTTAGTTAGTTTCTTTTGGAAGCATACATACATACATACATACATACATACATACATACATACATAAAATCACGCCGAGTCCCTGGCGGGGTAGGCAGATTTTTATTAGTGTTTTTATACATCACTCATGTGTCAAAGAAGCATGCGGCCCGCCAGATGGCAAGCGGTTACCGCCACCTATGGACGCTTACAGCTCTAGAAGTAACACTAGCACGTGGCCGACGTTAAACGACCTCTCTGTATTTGGACTCCTATATAATAATAATAATAATAAGGACAATTCCACACAAATCGACATGGTCCCAATTTCAGCATAGCTTGTATTATGGTAACTAGACAATGATATATTTACTTCTATAGATAGATATAATATGTATAGTGGGTGTGTGGGTATTACCTATACACCTCTGCCTACCCCTTCGGGGACCCTTGTGGGAAGGCGTGAGGATATATTATTATATACATAAATATATATGACATCCATGACTAAGGAACAAATGTGTTCATCACACAAATATCTGCCCTCAGTGGGAATTAAACCCGTGACCTCAAGTTTCGCAGTCAAGAGCTGTAACCACTAGACCAGACGGTCGTGGTACTTACATAATGTAATGTATTTTTTATTTATTTTTTATTTAAATCCTTTATTGTACACACACATCTACAAAAACAAATAGGATGACAAAAAACAGAGAACAACATGTAGTACGCACAAATAGGCGGCCTTATCGCAAAAGCGATTTCTTCCAGGCAACCAAGTTAGAGAGAAAAGAAATAGAGAAAAAAAGAAAAAAGGTAGGTGTGATAGTTTAGCGGTAAATGTAGTGATAAATGCTTCACGAATGTTCTTCATTTTATATCATTCGGGCGATAAAGGAGCATGTGGTTTGCCTGGCGGTAAGCAGTTATCGTTGCTTGTACTCTAGTAAATTAACTTCAAAAGCGTCATGAATAAGAAACAAGTTATTACACTCTCCACAATTTTTCACAAGCTCCAACGCCAGGTGTGTATCTGAAATAGTATTACTATAATTAAATATATCTTCATAGTTACCTCCAATGTATAAATATATATTATGAGCGTTTTTAATTTTATTTAAAAAAGCCGTGGTGGCCGAGTGTTTCGAGCAGTTGCCTGCGACGCAAAGGTCGCAAGTTCGAACCCCGACTGTACCAATGAGTTTTTCTGAACTTAAGTACAGTGATTAGTCACACCACGAGCTTTACGGTGAAGGAAAACATCGAGAGGAAACCTGCATACGTCTGAGAAGAAATTCAAAGGCGTATGTATAGTCGTGCTTGAGTAACGGCGATGGACTCGCCATCTGTCACGTTGGCACCTAATATACCTCTGGCGGAAAGTGGGTGTGTGGGTATTACCTATACACCTCTGCCCTACCCCTTCGGGGACCCTTGTGCTAAGGCGTGAGGATATATTAATTAGCACATCTATGTAAAAAAGCATGACCACCATGCTTTTTTACATGACAGATGTTCTCCTACCGTTCCCCTTGAATAGTTTACTTTTCTACAATGTAATATTACAAAAACCTTAGCCACAGCAACGCGTGGCCGGGTTGGCTAGTAGGATAATAATTACATAACGTTCTGAAATTATACTTGAACTTAGAACCTCCTTTCCGGATTCCAGATTTAAAAATATTTGTAAAGCAATTAGCACGGCCATCTTTAAATTAAGGCAGGTAATGCAGGAAGTTCTTAGTAGGTACATGTACAAGGTACGCTGTCTGAAAGCATCTGAGGAAGTTTGTCGTGTACCAAACTTTATCTTTTAATAACAGACGCCGACAATGTTCTTAAGCCAAGCTGCTAATATTGAAGGCTCCTATAATTTATAATCCTTGAGATTTCGCCGGAGAATATGCTCAGCGCGAGTACATTAAATTGTACATTAAATGTGTGTTTTGACCTTATTACATTAGTCCTTAATGTGCGTTGAGTAGTTCCCAAATTGTTCTAGAAACTTCAGCGGTGTAAAACTAACCTTATAGTCACGTATACATACGTATATCTTACTAATATTATAAATGTGAATGTAATTTTGTTTGTTACGCTTTCACGTAAAAACTACTTAAGAGATCACTATAAAACTTTGTACACATATTCTTGGAGGTATCAGAAGTAACATAGGATACTTTTTATTGAAAAAAAAAACATTTTTACGAAAGATAAAAAATCCGTCCACGCCGACGAAGTCGCGGGCACAGCTAGTATATATATATATACACATATTTATATTCACATTTCAGACTTCTGATGACTTTTGCAATCTTTCCCATACTTATATCTTCACTTATACTTATTATATACTAGCTGTGCCCGCGACTTCGTCGGCGTGGACGGATTTTTTATCTTTCGTAAAAATTGTTTTTTTAAGAAGAGAATATGTGTACAAAGTTTTATGATGATCGGCTTAGTAGTTTTTACGTAAAAGCGTAACAAACAAACTTACATTCACATTTATAATATTAATAAGGATAATCAGCATACATATCTTTGTAATATTCACTCTACCGCCTATCGCCTGCATGTACATGTATAAACATATATATATCATATTTTATTATTATTATTATTATTGGCTCCTACCGCCAAAGTGATATTTCGAGTTAATCCAAAGCATGAACGTGGGTGGACATTCAGTTACAAGATTAGCTACAAAATATACAGACAATATAATAAACTCATCCCCTAATCCACACCCCGTTCAAGCGACAAGTCAAATCGAGAAAAAATATTTTTCCTAATAATTATCTTCCCGGTCCCTTTACCATCAATTTAGCATCTGTACGCGGCACTTGCCAGTTTTATATATGAATCTACTTTTGTGGATGATAAAGCGTACCTACATCATCTGTCTGCGTCGACAACCCATTATTATACGTATTCCATTTTCCAGTAAATGGTTTTCGTTAAATTTCTCACACGTTGGTTATTATTTGTGCGGTTTTTATTTTGAAGGGTGCTGAAAGAAAAGAAGAGGAATCGTTAAGTCGGCATCAGCAAAGACAAAGCCCTGTATCAATCCGCTACAATAATGTACAGGTAGTGCTATTTGCTGGAGCGGTAGTCGGAAGTGCCCCCGATTTCCCCTGATGCAGCGGCTGGGTAACAGTTTTGTAGCAGTACTTAAAGTTATCGATAATACATGACACTGATTTCACAAAATTAATGAACAATGGGATAATGGAAGGATTAGTGATACCAGAGGTGTTTCTGGTCTATCTTATGTTGGGTCTATACAGAGTTAATAGAATAAAGTTGCTCATTTATTCGATAAAAGGACGTCGTATATAGATTGTTAAAAATCGACTTTAAATCTTAAGAGGTACATCAGATAATGCAACAAGAGGGCGAATATTGTTCGATTTGACGTCAAAGTTCTAAAGCTGCTTAGTGTAACTAAGTACGAGGAGCGCTTGTATTTCTTCTCAGGTTTCATCTCGCGCTGAAAGCGTTGAAGCGCATTGGTATGAGTACAGCAATGTTTTGAACTAAGAAGGTTACCGAGGACGATTCGTTTAAAGAAATAAAGATGCGATTATTATAATTTAAAACTTAAAATTAAACTATAATTTAAAACTTTTTTGAAATAAAAAAATATATTTTTTAAATGTGATTTTATACAAAATATAATTTTCGACTTTCTATACGTATATTAACGAATGGTAAAGTCTATGGTTGTGCATGAATGGAAGTGGAATACTTGCTGTTTGTGTTTTTTCCCATTAAATAGTATAAAACTTTAATAAAAACCTTGTAAAAATAATAAACGCTTATATCATAATCCAACTAGCAGTACTTATGACAACAAGAATAGCGTTTCGGTTTTGTGAAGGTATTTTTTACCTTACATGCACCATTCACAAAACGAAATTCCACACTTAGTACTTATCAAGATCGAATCGAAGAAGAAAGTATTAATACAAACCGGTGAGCATGAATGAAGAAACTGTTGAATGTGGGCGAAGCGAAAGAGGTAAGTCTAGAGAGAACTGGCGCTCTACTCTTTCTGCTTACTCTTTAGAAAGATAGATAGAAAAGCCTGATGATACGTGTACGTAATACGTGTGTATTATGTAAGTTACATAATACGTGAGTACTATGTAAGATCTAAAAACAAAAATAGTTATACTATTGAATCAGTCGATCAGTTCGTCTCAATAGACCTTCTTAGCTGCGGCAACTTGTTCTGTTGTAGTTTCACGCTTAGTTTCCCCCATTTGGAAGTTTCTATTTGGAGTGGAAAATGTATTTTCAAAGTAAACGTCTTAAACACGATCGCGGCGGCTGATTAACATCGCAAAGTTGCAGCTTGTAATGGGATTTTTTAATGTAATAATATAAATATAATATCATCAGGCCTTCCCACAAGGGTCCCCGACGGGGTGGGCAGAGGTGTATAAGTAGTACCCACACACCCAACGAGCTTTAAGGTGATGGAAACCATCGAGAGGAAACCTGCATACGTCTGCGAAGAAATACAAAGGCGTATGTATAGTAGTGTCTCGTCATCTGTCACGTTGGCACCTAAAATATATCTCTGGCGGAAAGTGGGTGTATGGGTACTACTTATACATCTCCGTCTACCCCCTTCCGGGACCCTTATGGGAAGGCGTGTGTATATATCATATTATTATAATTATTACAAAATAATAATTTATAAAAAAACAGTGGTGGCCAAGTGGTTCCAGTAGTTGATCGCGACACAAAGATCGCAAGTTTAAATCCCGACTGTACCAATGATTTTTTCTGAACTTAAGTACAGCATTTAGTCACACTACCATAAATATATCTCTGGCGGAAAATAGATGTATGGGTATTACCTATACACTTCTGCCTACCCCTTCGGAGACCTTGCGTGAGAATATATTATATTTTTATTATTATTTAGCTTTAGTTCCCGTTAAATAATATCGGCGAACAGATACCGCGTAGCTAAGAGCACTTACTGGCCGACCGCTACGATAATACGGTCTCGTAGCACTGCTAGCTACCAGTGCTACGAGACTGATGTGATGAGAAACGTGAGTTAAAATGAAATAACTTGCTCTAACGCATTTGAGAAAGGTACATTAATACCATGTTCTAATTTTGAAATACGAATATTAATTATTATTATTTTTCATCTATATATTTTTTTGTTTTTTTATAATGCCAGCTTCTCGACCCATTATTTCATGAGGGCCGGTAATGCTAACTGTTGTATAACTATGAAATATTACTACTGGTGGACTCGCCATCTGTCACGTTGGCACTTAAAATATGTCTCTGGCGGAAAGTGGGTGTGTGGGTTCTACGAAACTCTGTCTAACCCTGCGGGGACCCTTGTGGGAAGGCGTGAGGATAAATATTCAGAAAAAATATGTCTGTATAAGTGTGTCACAGAAAACTTTGTAAATTCTAGAATTGCAATATCCTTAACTGGTCATACTTAAATGTTTATACCTCCGCATCCTAAAAACGGCGAGGAATTGTAACTAATTACATTTCACGTCGCTTCACGTACAACTTTAGATGTCTCTTTTAATTTATTTTTAAACATATGCAGTTCCCTTCAATTTTTACATTTTAATTACGTTACCCCAATCTCAAAACAAATCTGAGATAGTAGCTCCGTTGTCCGACCGCAATAAAAAATATGGTCCATTAAAACTAAATTATTAGAGGGTTAGCACGAATCCCACTTAAAAACGTTGAGATAATATGTGCGAGGAATGATAACTTTAGCCGATAATTAAACAACCCATTAGATTTAGGTTCGAACCACTGGTTTTTAGTACATAGACCCTAACTAAAGTTATTTAATTTAATATCGGCTCTGGAACACGTGAAATAAATCGACTATGAATCAATTTATGCTTATTTATTTAAGGGTCGTTTAATTTTATGTAATGACATTATGGGCACTGAAAATGCGTTCAAATGGTTATTTAAATTGAGTGTGTTAATGTTAGTAATTTTAATGACAGTTACTTTAAAAAAGCTACAGTGGCAATTTTGAAACCTGACTGTATCAATGAGTTTTTGAACTTATGTACAGTGATTTAACACATCAATAGCTTTACGAACCACGAATTGATGTAGAATTTGTAAGAACGCTCGTATGAGAACGAACGCATGTATGAGGAGACTGAAGAATGTGAACGTAGCGAAAGAGGTATGTAAGTCTAGAGAGAACTGGCGCTCTATACTCTCTGCCTAACTAGTTAGGGACTCGGCGTGATGATATGTACCTATGTAGTTATAAGAATTAGTTATTTTATTGCTGATTCTGATGTAAATATTGATGTCAATCGACAATGAGTGTATTCAGCAATAAGTCCAAGGAATAATAATGTAACAGTGCGCCCGCTGAAATCCTTTCGTAAAATTTTCCTCATTCCTTACAGTTGATGATATACCTACTGATTGGCGACTTCTACATTATATCAACAAGAAAGTTGTCTTCGAGACAAAAGTCGGAATTTCACGAAAATCCCTAAACCTAAAAGCCTTTGAAACAAGCTCCAATTTACTTGTTAAGTTTGCGTGTTTGTGTTATACGGAGACATTTCTTGATCGCGTATGTCGTGCCACGCGCGGCCTAAGCATACACAGATGTTTATCTTTCATTTAACTCCGAACTCTCGGCGGACGAAAGTTGTTTAGCTCGCGTCCTTCTCGTGGCTACCCGAGCTTTTGTTTTACAAACCCCACGAGAGTGTGTACGGAGTCGATTCAATTTGATGTGGTGTGTCTGAAGTGGAATGCAATTTTGAAATATAGAAGAGGTATATCCCCTGAATATTGCCGGTTGAGGTTGAGGGATGGGCTGAATTGAATGGAGATATGAGTATTATGGAAATTTAGTCAGTAGGGCAGTTAGTTACAAAACATTTCGACTGCCTGTACGGTCCATATGGGATTCAGCGTGGTGATATACTTGGACATATAAATACGTATATACTGGTCTGCAGGCATATGGACAAATAGAAAGTTTAAGTAAATATTATATTTATTTGTTTTACTTGATATGACACGAATGACATAATTCAATAATAATAAAATATATATACGACGAGTTCAATAATTATTGAGTGGGAAAAATATGGGTCAAGAAAATGTAGTGTGGAAGTCTATAACTTTAAGCAAATTATCAGAAAATCTACCGTTTTTCTTACGTTATAAGGAACCCAATAAAAAGGAAACGAACGAAAATAAACTTTGAGATATCAACTTATATAAATATGATAAAGAATCGTCGCCGAGTAGACTTAGCGTTCATAAATTATAGAAATATTTTTTCTTTAAATCATTTATGGTAATATGTTCAGAGTATGTTCGATTTATGAAAAAGGATATGTGTATTGAGTAGTGTGTAAGAAAGGGATGCAATAATCAACCGTATACTTTTTTAAAGATTGACGATTGATGAACAGATATACAAAGCAAAAGTTTGTGCAAGAAGAGGCAGAGGATGACCACGTTCCAACTACCTTTATCAAATCCGGACGCTCAAAGACGGGAACGTTAAGAGTACTCGAAACCGAAGAGCATGTATGAAGAGTCTGATGAATGTGGACGAAGCGAAAGAGGTATGTAAGTCTAGAGAGAACTAGCGCTCTATAACCTCTGCCTATCCCGTTAGGGCCGCGGCGTGATGATATGTATGTATGTATGGATTTACTAATAGTAACATACATAATGTCAATTTAATATGGAGAGCGTGAATTACCTATAATTGTATCAGAAATTTATTGCGAAAATTCCGAGTATAATAATTCTATTATGCCTAATTCTGTTACATTACAATCACTTTGAACTTGGGTAAATTTAACTTGAAATCATATTAGTTACAACGCTTTATTAATCTTTCGTATTCGGAATATTACGAAGAGATAAAAAACTCTGACAGAGACGGAGATGAAAGGGATAAAAATCCGCACGTCGGTTTATTTTGCTCTCAGCCAATCCGCACCTCTATAATAGCAGTATCGTGACGTCATCAAAAGCCGACGTGATAGAAATCATACTTTGTCGTATTATGATATTCAAAATGTGTAATTTAGACGGATAGCATAAAATATATCCCCATCATGAAGTAAAGTAAGAACGCCGGCAAATTATAATGTACCTTAGCGGTAATAATTTAAGAAGCATAATCAAATGGCGCACTCAAATTGAGTTTCTTTTCGCCATCGTAAGCGTATAGCGTGCATAACTACGCCTGAGAGGTATCATAGCTTGAGCACGCTGGAAAGGATGAAAAGATTCATGATAATTCAAGTTTTCAAATTCAATTTAGTATTGATCTACTTTATAGGGTTTTCAATTCGTAGAATAATAATTATACGCCTTTTATTCTTGGTGTCTCAAACACCCGATGTTCTTCAGAATCAATGAATTTAAATAACTCGAAATTGGCGTACTTTATTAACTAATATAACATACCTATATTTTTTTAATAATATAATAAAGAGGGAGAGTTTGTTTGTTTCAACGCGCTAATCTCACAGACAACAGAGAGTTGGTATATAGCCAACGTGATAAATGGCGAGTGCAAGGCGTCTCAAGAACGACTACGCAAACATCTTTGAATGTATTCTACAACCGTATATTCTACCGTATGCAAGTTTCCTCTCGATGTTTTCATTTACTGTGGAGTTCACCAATTTTATCAGGCTTTTATGGATAGATAGCAGCTAAATACCCAGTTGCCTACTGACTTGAGTTCATTAGAGGTCAAAACGTATGATCGAGATCTCCAAATAAATTTGCTCCAAGCCCAATTTTATATTAAGATTTCTCTCGGGGATAGCTAGGATTACATAAAATATGGCATCTAATTAGGCTAACTACGGAGTTAAGAAAAATAAATCGCTTCTTTTCCTAAATCAGTGAGGTGAATTTTTATGGTGAGGACTATAGCAGGAAGATTTGTGTAATTAAATAAAATTGCAAATTGTTACGAAACGCACGTCCGTCCAATTAGGATCGTGAAGAAAAAGCTCGATTTATTTCTATTCGTTTTTTTAAATTTTTTTGTATTGTCTCTCGTAGCGTGAGTTCCGGGAACTTTTGCTACTTAACCGATCAATGGCGAGACCTAGGCCTCCAGCCAGGCACTTTATTTTTAAGCAACACAGCTAAGGTCACCCCTGTGGGGTACAAACCTCGGCTTAGGGCGTTGCTGTATCGCGAGCAAGGGAGTTGGGCTAAACTGGTCACTTTATTAAAATATTATTTGGGGCGGGCGAGGTCGGAGCAGTGGTCGGTTGAGTGTAGTGAGTGTGGTTTGACTTTGTTTCGTATATCTTTTCAATATATTTCTTCTGTGCGTGTGTATGACCGATTATAATGAATTAATCTTCGGTGTGTCTTCAGGTGGATTCGAGAATCGTTTAGATTCACAATTGGACCCGATAGGTGGAGCTGCGATCGTGTTTCGGGATTTTCTTTTTTTTGCCCAAGTGAAACTGGGCGGGACCAGTAGTAACTTTCTACTATTCAAGTTGGTAGGTACTAAGAAAATTAATTTCTTAATTAAAACACACTGTATTGAAATAATTAAAATAATCGAACTGTTCTTAATTTGAATTAGTGGAATCCTTATTAATTTGAATTCGTTTTGAAATAATTGCACCCTTCTTAATTCAAAATCATTAATAACATTATTATTGGAAATAATCCATTGTCCCTATATTTTGCACATCATTCAAACGAATATCGAAGTTATATGGTACATACACACACACGCAACCGTATGCACAATTTGAATATCGAATATAATAATGTCATAGGTCCATTATCCATAGGTATTAATGCGCGTGGAGTTTGAAAAAGTAGCTTGTGTATTTCCCTGAACCGATTCTAGAATCGGTTCAGCCGCTATGCCGTGATCCTTAATTACAAACTTTAACTATTTAAATATTAGAAAGATAAGATAGTACTAAGCCTTAATCGAGGTAGCTATCACTCATACTCTTTGACGTGAAAAATAAAATTTCTCTTTAAAAACCACTCTTAAGAGCAATGATATTGCTTTAACGTTTCGTTTTTATTGCGTATTGAGTAATGATTCAGCGAATTTTATACTTAAAGCTTTGTCGGACACGTTCATTAGCGCACGTTTAATAATCTACTAGGGCTTGGCGATTGTGAAGCATAAAATAACGTATTCAGACGCAGTTCTCAGAAGGACACAGGTCTGCAGAGGAATGCACCGGTGCCCTCTTGGCCGAAGCACGTACTGAGGGCATTAGAGGGCACGATCTCTTTCAGTCACCTCTTATGATACACATGAAACCACCACTTCTGCCTCACGTAAACATGTATGTCTTGGGTATGACTTGACTTGAACTAAGCTTGAATGGACTTAATTGACTGGACTTGAAATAAAGCATATCCAATGTGTTAATCCAGATTATAATTAATCTCTATGCCAAATTTTATCAAAGTCAGGTTGCGTGAGGATTTTACTCATTAAAATCCGTACGAGATTACCTAAGCCAGTCCCGAACGGGCTTTGCTCTTAGTATCTTTGCGCTGTGTCTTTGACAACACGCACGGGCTTTTTTTTATTAATTTTGTGGATCTCCAACAAAGGATACAGGAAAAGTATACAAACATAATCTTTACTTTGCATGCATTGAGATACAGTCGAAACAGGCTACATCGTGTTGTCGCCAATAAATGCCAAAATACGACAGCTCTTTAGGTAACACAGTGGTGTAGCTAGGTAACCAAAGGCCCTAGGACAAAAAATAAAGTAGATCCCCAACTAATCTATTTAAAATCGTTTGTTCCGTATTCGTAGTTTTCCGAATTCGACGTACTCCAGATTTGTCGTAATCTAGATTCGTCCGAGGGCCCACCTGAGCTTTGGGGCCACGGAGCACTGCCCTGTCTAGCTACCGGTAGCTACGCCTATGGCTATACACTATTTTCTCCCATATAACTCAAACGAACTACCGACTAAAGCTTCCAATATCTCTCTCCACAGGGATGTTGGTATTCCAGCAGTGTTATCATTCCATTCTCGAATATTAGTGTTGCAATTAAATGGTTGTTTTTACCCGCCAGTCCACTTCGCTACTTCTGAACGTTTCTCTAACATACTAGAGCCGAATTGGATATACGATATTAAGTGAATGTAAACATCGTGTCTGCCTAAACACTAGCCGCATTATAGCCTTATAATGCGAATTTATAATATTAATAGGAAGTTGCATGCATGGGGGAGTGTTGGTTCCGACACTCATGTACGGAAGTGAAAGTTGGGTATGGCAGAAGAAGCATGAACGCCGAATAAATGCAGTTGAGATGAGAGCGTTAAGAAGTATGATAGGAGTTAAACTGAGTGACAGGATAAGAAACAGTGAGATAAGGAAACGTTGTGGTCTAAAAGAAGATGTAGTGACAAACATTGAGAAATGTATGCTGAGATGGTTTGGCCATGTCGAGGAATGAATGAAGAACGATTGACGAAAAAAGTGTATAAGGCGAGTGTGAATGAAAGTGTTGGAAGGGGTAGACCTAGACGGACGTTTCTAGACCGTCTAAGGACGTCTTGAAAAAAGGTCAGGTCAAGAGTACCCTAAACCGAAGAGCATGTATGAAGAGAATAATGAAAGTGGACGAAGCGAAAGAAGTATGTAAGGATCGTAGCAAGTGAAAAGAAGTGGTCTCTGCGGGAAAGAGGCGTGATTATATTATATGTATGGAATGTGATGATTCAGAAAAACGAGTGTACAGCCTATGGTATGCATCCACTAAAAATAATTTGAAACTCTTCTGCAGAAGTTCAAACTGTACCCATGAGGGTACGTTTCAATGGAAAGTTTATTCCAGTCTGAGGATTGGATTGGAAACTCCTCTGGAACTGCAGTAAGATACAAGTTCCTAGCAAATTAAATCGTTTAACCGATTTAGGCCGTGATACGGCAATATGTATGTCCGAAGAATGCGAACCGCATCGTGTTGTTAGCGGGGATCCAACCCGCGACCGATAGTACAGAATGCCTGTGACAGAGCTACTACCGTCTTGTCAGGTGGTCGGGATAAGCACTCTTTAATTATACTTCTTTTAAATCTAAGCGCATCTCATTTTAATTATTTTCCTTATCATCCCTCACGGTGAACAACAAGTTTTTGTGTTCACAAGACAATGTTTTAAGACCAGGAATCTCTTTGAACTAACTAGTCTCAAAGGCTTTACACTGAAGAATTATAAAATTATTATTCAGACCATTTTTGTCTTTTGAAAGCTGAAAGCTTTAATTTTTAACATGTTTTCTTACACCTTTATTTTTATAGTAAGTTAATAAAAATAATTTTTAATTTTAATGAATATTTATATTTATAATAATTAAAAGAAAATGTATAGAGCATAAATATATTTTTTGTATTGTCTCTCGTAGCGTGAGTTCCGGGAACTTTTGCTACTTAACCGGTTAATGGCGAGACCTAGGCCTCCAGCCAGGCGCTTTAGTTCTAAGCAACACAGCTAAGGGCACCCCCTGTGAGGTACGAACCTCGGCTTAGGGCGTTGCTGGATCGCGAGCAAGGGACCTGGGCTGGACTGGTAATTTTATTTAAATATTATTTGGGGGGTGGGGTGCTTGATAGTAAGCGGTTATCGCCCTTTAAGCGTCTCGCGCTACCGACCTGCGCTGGCAACTCGAATTGACATATATGTTGTTCTCTGTTATATACTCGTAAATGGTAAGAATAAAAAGCCAGAATTAAAGCAACCCTTAATGTGTTCGTCGATAAGTCATAATATCGTATAATAGGAGCGCTAATCGTCTTAGTGTCGCTTCCATCACGAACTAATTACATAACAGCTGTTCAGTTCAATTAGAGGTAAACTAGATCAAATAGGAGCGAGCTAAACCTATCTGCAAATTAATTGTTTGGATTGGCCCGGAAATTGTGATGTTCTAGCTAATGTAAGCGTTGCTATTCGTGCATTAGAATCGAGCTACAGATAATACTATAGTCGATCGATCAGTTGATGCAATTTGATTTATGCTTTCAAACGATGTAGGGATTTTTTCCAACTTTTTTAGAATATATACGCACATGCAAATAATCAATATAAAAATTATTCTATTTTTAAATACAAAATAAATCTATAAATATTGATTAAAATTAAAAAAAAAATAAGCGTCGCATAGAACTCTTGTGGAAAGAGATCCTACTAATAAGGATAATTTGTTTATATTTCAAAACAGGATAAAACAGGAATGGGATTAAATATGGCACAGACATAAATTATTGACTGGATTGACACGTAGGATATATATATATGCTAAATTCCAGAAAAAAAATCTTACACGTGTAAAACACCTACCATAATCAGTGTTGCTATCCAGCATGGCGATGCTACCAGCCTTCTAGGCCGGAACTTTGAGCTACGACGCTCGGGAAACCGATTTGGGCGCAGTATTTTATATGCATCCAATTTTAAAAGTGTTCCTTGAATATTGCCGTATTTTCATTCGCTTTACTTTAAGTAAAGTTCAATTGAGCGTAATAAATCATGAGAATGGGTTATTCCAAAAACATGTTTCATAAACTTGTCTACAGAACAAATTACTTACTAAAAGCGGAGCGGTGTAAAACTTATGATTGATCGATCACCTTCTCTGTGGAGTTTGCGACGCTCTCACTGTCTTATTAGGTTATTACAATGTTTAAAATAATAATAATGATCGTGCAACATAATGCTTTATATTAAAACTTTTTGCTCAACATTAAGGGAGCAGAGAGTTTTATGTTCCTCCTCTGTACTAAAAGGTTGTTAACAAACATACGGGCGCTCGTAATACCAGAGGTGTTATTTGCATGTGGCTGACCTTATATTAGGTGGAGTAGCTGAGCTATCTGAGTCATACACGTGTGCAATAAGACTCGCCAACGCGCGAATTCCTCTAGTATTGCAAATGGACCACATGTTTGTCACGACAAATAAAAATATAGTGGTAGAAGAATAATATTTCTTATGTCTTCTTCGATGATATCGGCTTTACCTTTTACATCATATTGAATTCCCGTTATCAGCACACAAAGAGACTATTCTTTATCTCTTTCACTCTTCTGTTGTTGTGACTCGTTCTGTGCCCTAACAGAGCATAAGTGTTCAAGAAGGATCCACAGAAGTAACAAAAGATGATTACTTTTAACTGAATTTGAGAATAAATGTCCTTCTGTTTAATTTTTTCTTGCATATAAAAAGATAAACTCGTACTTAGATGCTACTCGAAAGTAGTATGCATGTGTAAGCATGATGACTATGGATGAAGCGAAAGAGGTATGTAAGTCTAAAGAGGACGGGTTCTCTTCTCTCACTGCCTGCGCATTGAGGGAGTCAGCGTGATTATATATAAGTATACAAAAGATAATCTTGCTAAAATAAGCTGAGTATATCAATTCGAATATTTAACGAGAATTCATACGGGCTGGAGACTCAATACCATGCATATAATGTGCTTACTTATACTCATACGGAATAAGTACGACACGACTTTATATTATTGTCAATACGATTTGAATTAATACAACCTTGGTTTCTACTTTACGGTAGGTATAAATACTATATCATACAAAGGTTTATCCCACCAGTCTCAAAGGTACCAAAGCTTTAAAACAAATGTATAGAAAAATAGAAAATGAAGTGTCGTGGTGGCCGAGTGGTTCGATAGTTGCTTGCAACACATAGGTTGCAAGTTCGAATCCAGACTGTACCAATGTGTTTTTCAGGACGTAAGTGATCGGTCTAACTAAGACCAGCTTAACAGTGAACCAAAACAATGAGTGGAAACCTGCATATGTTTGAAAGGAAAGATTTTTAAGTATGTCTATAGTTGTCTAGTTCCATGCAAAAAAAAATCAGTTTACACCTAG